>SNQJ01S0025549.1:0-32509 GCA_010110895.2 Picea sitchensis
AGTTTACCCGGTTACGTTCTCATATTGTCGAGCTTGAGAACGAACTAAGACTATGCTCGTAAATTTGACAAGGTGAATAATTCATTAGAACCGCCGAAAATCCTGTAATGCCAGAAGCTTCCAACTGGGTATTAGTGAGATCATTTTTACCAGTAGGGAAACCCAAAATGACTATAGTCTATGAAAATGAAATTTTGATAAATATAGATTGGCAAAAAAACTTCATTTACCATTTTGTTCACAAAGATTTGTGGAGCATTGGAGCATCTCGACTGGAGTCAAAACTGTTCTTCTCGCTGCAGAAGCTACGGTCGATCGTTTTGCATACCGTTCGAACCCGGTAGGTCCTCGTTCACTGCTCTTTCATTTGTATGGTCCCAATTTGATTTAAATAGCATAATTATTTTAAAACATGATGCCCTATGTCGACTATCTTGGACCAAATCGGCCTCTTCATAAAAATTAATAAACCGAGAGAAATTACTCACGAATTAGCATTGGGAAACGATGGTTAAGATGCTTAGACCTTAGACATGGATTAGATTGGTAGTTTTACCCAAAAAATTCGACGAAAACTTCCCCCATGGACCCACGAATTTCCCAAAAACGTTTTTTAGATTTTGTCACGTTTTAATCATTGCTTGATGAATGTTTAAGGGCGTGGTGGTCTAAAATGATGATTAGTCGCCTTTTTATGTCATGGGTATTTGTTTTCATGCTTTAAAATGCCAACACGGTTTTGAAATGTTAAAAGCGTGGGAAATGATGTGAATTACTTTGAATTTTGTTTCTTAGACACATTCAAGCGACCATGATCAGTGGAAAGAAGCGGGAACATGATGGATGGCCATAGCTGCTCTGTATTTGCGTCACAGCGGGCAGCTTTAGCGGTAGTCTGCGGGTTGCTCAAGTTCTTCAAACTCTGAGAGAAATGAAAGTGAAGTTTGTGGCGAACACATCATTTGGTCTGGGACACCCGGTAGGCCCGAGGTTAAAGTATTAGTGCGCCGACTTAAATTCTCGAGTTGGAAGGCGTGTATTTTCTGACCGGCCTCTCGAGAAGAGGGTTCTACTTGGGAAGAGGCATTGCAGGCGAGGTAGGCGTGTATTTAGCCGCCATTGTGTTAGGAGCGGTGGTGGGAGGTCCAGTTCCCATCAAGGACGTCGGTGACTTGTCTCTTCGATCTATTTTGTTTACCATCACCAGTGCGATTGGTAGCACCAGTTCTCATTTGGCCTCGAGGTCACAGGTAGCTTATGGCGTTCGGTGTCTAGAGCCTACACTATTCAAATGGAGTGCAGCGTTCCTAAGGAATGTGAAGGAGCGAGATTACTTTCAGTGTAGGAATAGCCAAAAACAATTTGGCTCACAGTTTTCTCTTGGTTTTACCGTTTTTATGGGCGCATCCCTCGAATCGACCTCGGATGCGTTAGCGGTTCAACCTGATGGAGGGCCAAAGGCCTCGGATGGAGAATTGGAGCAGGCTTTGTCCAAGGGTTGGTTTGAATCGGAGATTCCGTTTCATTTGACTTCTTTACTTTGGTGTGGCCGGAGTCAACTAGTTGAGGACTTCCCCTCACAGCGGATGTGGACTTCGCGAGAACATGGATTTGATCGCGGCCGGAAGGATTGGGGCCAGTGGGTAAGAGACCAAATTATATCTTGTATGTCGCCCGATTTCTTTTTGCATGTTTTGTGTATTTATATATTATATATTTTTTGGTATGTAAGAGAGTGTCTAGGATGTTTTTACTTGATGGAACAAAGGGAAGGCGATGCTGGCGGTGGACATACAATGCCAGACGTCGAGGTGGAGTTCAGTGTGAGACCCAATGAGTCAGTGGGTAGATTGCCCGGAGGTTGAGAGGAACCTTAGGGGAATCACGATGGGTATCCCTCCCTCTTAGGAGGGGGCGTGCCTGCATTCTGTGTGACATCTTGTAGGGTACGAGGAGAATATCAATTTCTCTGTTGTTGGCAATAATTACTCCTGTGTTGTATTACACTCGGCACCATGTAGCACGGGGAGATTATAGTTTCCCGAGTGTCATGTTTTGTGTATGCCTTGTCACGCGATGTTGTATGGGTGGGATGGGCCCCAATGTTTTGTACTCTTACGGACTTTTGATGTAATAGAAAACTTTTGATCCTGTTATATATATATATATATATATATATATATATCTGATTTACGGGGAGTTTTATGATGCAATGGTTTGTACATGATGATGTTTGTGATGTGTTTTCAATTTACATATAATGTCACAGTTTTTTCTTTTCTTGCATCTTATCGGTGGGTTAAGTATCTATCCATGATGTAATTAGCTAATGAATATAAAACACTATTAAGTTCTCTTGGGGTGTATACGTACTGATGTAATGAACATTACGTTCGAGGCGAACTTACGCAAGTGTAGGCAGTAGCGGATAGGGTCTGAGGATAGATCTGAGAGTTGAGTTGATAAACCGAGTTGGGAGTCTAAGTAAGCGATGATGCGAGAGATACTCAGACAGGAGGCCTGGGTTAATAGTCCAATGGCAGTGATATTACACCATATTGTTGGTTACCGGTCCTAAGTAGATGCCTTCTGAACTCACCACCTCATTAAAGTGATAAATGACCCATCTTTGCCAAAGCAATGTTCAGGGTATGTCGGCTAGCACCATCCAGCGAATTAAAAAGATACAGGGCTTGAGGCGTCATCTGCGCGTAGAAACTCTGACGCAGTCATGGGTGGCAGCGGTAAAGACTCGAGCACGAAGAGGCACCAGACTTAAAATACAATAATGTACAAAGTCTAGATGCTAGGTGATCTAGGCAAAGTAATTTTTAAGGTAAAGCCCATTACGGGGCTCACCGAGAGATAATCCATCATAATCCACTAATTACGTAGGCATACGTATTGTAAACACTTGTTTGACGATGTAAGGGCCGTGCCACATAGGTTCTAACTTTCACGTTCCCAATTTATACGTTATTGCTTGGTCATTAAGCGAGGACTAAAGTCATACCTTCAGTGAAGGCTTTCGAGGTTAGACCGGTTACCATCGCGACTTTTGATTCGTTTAGGTAGTACGCATTGATGAGGCGGCATCAAGCCGGAGTTTAGATCGGTTGGATAGGTACAAGAATCGTTCTTCTTCGGCAGAAGTATGGGGCGGGAGTTCAACTTTCAATTTTATTATTATTGAATTTAAGCACTCGATGGGTGGAGTGGAAAAACCCGGTCACCATAGACCAAACTGGAAGGGGTGAATCAGTTGAGGTTTTTATTGGCGTGTGATAGGCCCGGAGGAGGCAGGTTGTAGATACCATGATGTCTTGTTTTCCCCCACCACGTTTGGATCCATTGGTTTTAGGACTTTGTTGATATCCTCAAATTGTCTTGAGGGTAATAGGATGATGAGGTTCCTTAAGCGAAAGAAACGCAATTTAACATCTTAATTCGCTCGCAAATCATCGTTTCTTAAAGTGCACCAATGGTCGGTGACAATGGCGTAATGGTACTCAGAACCCGAAGTAATGATATGGTTAAAAGAAAAGTACTTGAATGGAGCATGGTTGGAAAAGGTGAAGCGCCAGCCTCGACCCATTTTATTGAAATAATTGACCGTGACGATGATGTGCTTGTGCCCGTGAGTAGGCTTATTTACATGAAATCAATTCCCATTTTGAAGAGGCGATGGCGATAATAGGGTCTGGCCATTAGGGTGGAGTTAAATTACCTTCTTATTGTTAGGGTGGGCATTTTTTTGACAGACTCGATGCAATCTTTAAAGATAGAGGGCCAAAGTAGCCGGCACGTAGGATTTTTTTGGGTTTTGGCCATCCCAAAAAGGTGAATTCCACAGGCTCCAAGGTGATAGAAATTGAGTATGCGTTCAGCCTCTTCATGAATAAGGCATTGCCGAAGAATGGTGTCGATACCACGGCGGTACAAAGTGTCGCCGAGTATGAGATAACGGCGAGAATTGTGACGAATGCGTCGTCGCTCTTCACTAGAGATGTTGGGTTGAAAATGTTGTGTTTGAAGGTAAAGGAGAATGTTTCCATACCAAAGTGCAGAATGGCGATTAGAAAGAGAGACTCATCAGGGAGAGGTCTCTAGGTTCATTGTTTTTCATCGGCACTTGGGAGAGCACAGATGAGCTCTGAAAACGCCATGGATTTTTTGGCTTTGGCTTTGGTAGAAACTCAAAGAGATCGAATTCACGAGAAGAATCCGCGATCCATTTGAATATTTTCCCCCAAGTAATTTACGCGTCAAGACGTGGTACATGGGGTTAAAGTTTACGATAGCCCAAGTGGGGCCTATTAATAGGATGTAGTGGCGGAAAGGTTGGACAGCGATATATACGCCATAGCTAGTTTCGACGTAGATATCTGAGTTTGGGTCCGGATATACTCTTGCTCAGATAATAAATGGCGTGTTCTTCCATAGCAGATTTGAGTCATCCACTGTCCGTCCTGTCCATTTCATCCATTGTCCATCAGATCCATCCTCCAGATCCATCCGGTCCATTCATCCTTCCTTCCTTCCTTCCATCCATCCATCCTCCATCCGTCCATTCCATTCCGTCCTCCATTCCATCCATTCCTTTCCATTCTATCCATTCCATTCCTGTCCATCCATCCATCCACTGTCCATCCTTCCATCCATCCATTCCATCCTCCTTCCATCCATCCACTCCATCCATCCATCCTCCTTCCATCCTCCATCCGTCCTCCATCCATCCATCCATCCATCCTTTCCATCCATCCATCTCCTTCCTCCATGTCCATCCTCCATCCTTCCTTCATCCATCATCCATCCTGTCCACCCTCCATCCATCCGTCCATTCCATCCTCCGTCCATCCATCCATTCCTGTCCGTCCATCCGTCCATCCTTCATCTTCCATTCGTCCTTCCTTCCATCCTCTCCGTCCTCCTTTCCTCCATCCATTCCTCCGTTATCCATCCATTCCGTCCGTCCTTCCGTCCATGTCCATCCATTCCATCCGGTCTCCGTCCATCCATTCGATCCATTCCATCCCTATCCATCCGGTCTCGGCTCAAATCTTTCCTCCATTCGTCTCCGTCCATCCTTCCATCCATCCGTCCATCCTCCTTCCTCCATCCTGTCCATCCTTCCATCCACATCCATCCATCCCATCCAGATCCATCCATCCTCCATCGTCCAGATCTCCTCCATCCATTCCTCCATTCTCAATTCCGTCCGTCCATTCCTTCCTTCCATTCCATCCATTCCATCCATTCCATCCATTCCATCCATTCCATCCATTCCTCCATTCCATTCCGTCCATCCATCCCGGTCCATCCATTCATCCATCCTTCCATCCTTCATCCATCCTGTCCATCCATTCCTCCATCCACCTGGCCATCCGTCTCAGGCTCGTGCTCCATTCCCGGTGGGAATGGTTGGGATGTGAGGGGCTATTGTTGATTGGGCCATTTGGAGAGGAATAGTGGGTCCAAGAGTTTAGGTGGTGGGTGACCCATGGTTTGACCGGATAAGCCCGAGCTCTACCGAAGGAGGTCATCCGGAATGGGAAGCAGTTATCGAATGGATTGAAATGTGCATTAAAAGATTTAGTACGATAGATCATCAAAATGGAGCAGCGGTTGTGGGAGCTGATACTGATGCGATTAGAATGACAGGAGTCTATATTCGAAGATGGGTTTATTATGGATCCCATGTATGTTTCCCCGGTGGCAGGGCCTCTCGGGCCATCCGATGAGTATTTCCCTCGTCCTATGACATTTCAGAGTCTAAGCAGAACTAACAATGGTTTCAAGAGGGTTGGCGGATTGGTGCCAATGAGAAGTGTCTTCCAGGGAAATGTAGTATTACAGACCTATTCTGTTGAGATTGCTCAGAGTAGAATGTGTGGGTAAGGGATAGCCTCCTTCCATATATTTTTTGGAGAGGGATTCCATGTAGTCTCATGGCGTGTGGGGAATCTAATCGATGGCGGAGGCGAAGTGAAATGAAAGGAAATACAAATAACTAGAAGAAGCATTTCAAAAGCTAAAAATCTAAGATGTAAACAAAGCAGGGACCTTCTTTTATTGATAGGTACTAGTTGGTGATAGAATCAAAAGTAGAATGGTCGAAGGGAATTAGAGACTAGGGTGAACAGATTTACAATGGGCCACAGCCAACAGGACTTGCATGTAGTGCAGAAAACATAAATAATTGTGGATTTACCCTCAATAGGAGCCAGAGTGAGTTTGTGTCTCACATTCCGAGTCACAGTGGAGACTTCCGAATCACCGATAGCATATGTAGAATCCCTAAAAGATTATAACACTAAAGGACACCAATTTGGGTCATCCCTGGAACCGTTCAGCGGTTGATCGACGTCTGAGAGCGGAATATCCAGGCAAGAAATCCGGCAACTAAAGCTACGCAAATGTGGATTACCTTCGAAGTGACCCTATATGCAGTGGAGACCACCACAAGCAGTTAAACCATGGAGGGTTAGTCCCGTGCGGCTCCACGAATCCCCAACCTCGTCATGACACAGCAGAGGGGGATCAGTGGAACCCTCGATGGCTGGGACATCTCCTATCCAAAGATGCTAATCGCTTGCCAACTTTGGAAGTTATACTCTTTGCCCTAATCAAAGTACTATGCAATACTCTTGTTGGTGGAGATTCACAGAAATGTTCTGAGAGTAAATTTTGGTGGCGTTGATTTTAATTGTTTGTTCTTTCATAAAAAGAGACATGGAAGTGAAACAAATGGAATTAAGAATCCGACCCAAAGAGTGCATCAAGTATGATAAGCAATCATTTTCTTTTCGATGAGCGACTAACTAAGGGAGAGGGTTCTTTTACTAACAAACACATTCACGGAATGTCCATATTAAAATTTTCTTCCGTCAATTCGATTATTACAAGAGCGCTTGTGAAAATGCCTCCTAATGTACTCGATCCAAACGTAGGATATCTTTCTGGTTTCGTATGGTGTGATTAATGCACTCACAATCTTCGATCTTTGCCTTCAATTAAACCTGGGTATGGATGACGTAGAACTAGAATAAATTACACAAACAATACCTGCTCAGTAGTATTAGGCGAAAAAAACGAAAGAAGCGACCAAAGGAAAGACAAGCTTCACCCCCAAAAAGAAAAAATGAAGAATTGAGGATCATATTCAGCGGAGTTTATGGGTCTTTGATGACTTTCCTGGTTTTACCTTGGTGAAAGGCAGAGAAGAAAGCAGGCATAGGCTTTAAGCATTCATTGGGAGTTTCGAATAAATGGGTAGAAGAGAATGCAAGATCGATCAACAAGTGCTTATCTGTAAAATACTAGTAATACTAACTTAAGCAGACGAATTGACTCATAGAGGTCCCACTCGTGGGAAAAGCAGGGCAGAAACCAAAAAATTTCCAGAATTGGAGGTTTTTTGGGTAAAAGGTTAGCTCTGTTGCCCCAAGAAAAAATCTTTATAACGCTCTATGTAGGGCTTCAAGAAATGGCCCGTGTCTACTAAAGGCGGTCTTAAAGTCCAAAATGTGAGAAATTTCAAAATTACTGCTTTGAATTTGACAATAATGTTGAATGTGACAAGATGAGGAGCTAATCAGCTCATGAAACTAGAGGAGAGGGTAGACCAGTGCGAAACATTGAAGAGGTAGAACTAGGTCAATGAAGATAAAAAAAGGTTTTGATTCAAAATTATCCAAGTAGGGTAGCAGTTCATTGTGGAAAGTACTTTGCCGGATGAGAGTAGATCGACCTCTAAAACAGCCTTAACCTAGGCAGAAAAGAATTTGCTTATGCTGGACCTTCACGGTTTCTTTGAATCTATCTAAAGCCTAATGCATGAGAAGGAAGAGTAGCAGAAGTACCTCTTAACCGACGATTGTCCCTGCACGCTCCGAGATGCGCTCCAATCCTTTGCTTCTCATTAATATGACATGCGGACCGTCAAAATGCGACCACTTCCTATTCTTGACATTAGCTTGAAAGCGAGATCTATCAGGTGATAAGTTCTTAGCATCAAACACAAACTGAAGCTTGAGGCCAAGCATGTATTAATGAGAATACTGACAGCGGTACCCACAATTGCTTAGATCACGAATCACGGCCGGCTTAGATTAGATCCCTCTTCGTCTAACCCTTATGCAGAAAGATCCACAACATACGGATGCTTGTTGGCTGCCATTGAACCTTCTCTAGGCATTTGATTTCCTCAAGATCATAAGTTTCACATACGCATTTCTTCCTCCTCTCTTCACCCTCTTAGAGCTTGCTTATAGAGTTTGGGGAAGAGAGGTTAACCCTCAAGTCATGTTTAGAACGGTTAAAGGAACCTCTTCCTTGGTTTAGAGATCTTTTGACAAAACCAAAAATCCGAGCTTAACAGCCTCCCAAAATCGAATGATTCTCCCCTTATTTTCTCACCGGGCTTAACAGTTCCTGCCCAAGGAATAGGGGCGGCTCATTAGAAGAGAGGTCTGAGGCGTTACATGGTATACCCGAGAGAGGTCCCTAGAAGCGCCATCTCTTCAAAGTTGGATAGCGCTCCCGCAAAGGGGTGGAAAAGCGTTATGACGCTTCTCAGCCATGGTGGAGAGGCGCCAGCGCTCCTCAGGTAGTGTTAGAGGCGTTCCCCGCTTCAAAACCTTGATTATGAAGCCTTCTGAGGTGTTAAGAGATGTTTGACTTGAGTAGACCAACTTTCTTCCTGGCCCGGTAAATGAGAATTGTTTAAGTGCCTGCATGGTAACGTCAACCAAATTAACATAATCCAGCATTATTTGGGCATATAACTTATGACGTTTGACAAGTTGTGAAGTCGCGATACTTAAATGGCCGAAATTGTGTGAAACACTTATCGGTTGAGTGATTTGGATGTGCTGTTTAATAAAAACCCTGGCATGAGCTTCCTTATGTTTTGTATGTTTTGCAACCTTGAAGAATTTCCTCTCAATCCTAAATCAAGGCTCTAGCTAGACTGGTTGATGGACCTACAAACATAAAGTCTAGTTGATTTAATTAATCATTAATTTTAGGTAGGTACATGTTAAGTCGAAGGGAGCGAAAATGTAAAACCATTGATGTTTTAGGAGACAAAGAGAGCATAAAATGAAGTGGAAACAGGCGGCTTGCCCACAAATTCAAATTTGAACGAATTCGCTCTTTATTAACCGACTAAATTGGGCTGCCAACAAAAACTCAAAAATATTTCCTTGACTCTACGAAGACTGCTTGTTGTCCTAATTCAACATCACAGAGACTTATGAAAGAAAACTTTATTTTCCTGATTGGCTACAAACAACCAACTACTTAGCGAACTAAAATTAAAGTTTTTTATTGTTTTAATGCTTAAAGAGCGGGAAAATAATGAAAGGTAAGACCCAAGAAGTGACTTGGCCCTGAAGCAGGATCATGAGGGATTCTTGGCACCTCTATGGTGATTGAAGGAAGACTCTCAAACTTGTGCAAGAACCCTATACCATGAGGAGAACTTTTAGTAGAAAAGCTACCTTTGTAATCAAGCCTAAAAGCTTCTGATTGCATAATGAGAGGCCAGATATTAGATCAAGAAAATCCACGAGAGGTGTGACTCTTAACGGGGAAGAGGATGACCTACCTCTTCTAAAAATATTTTCTCAGCAGTGCCTTTGTGTGAGTTCAACAACCAACATATGGGGCGGGCTATCTGAGGTTAATTGCGTGTGTGCGATGTGTAAGGCCCACTATAGTTTCGTGCACCTCGCAAATCTCAAAAAATGAAAACAAATAATCAAAATTTGCTTGAGGAGCAGAGGAATCCCTTGAAGACATGGAAACTTACTTTGACAAAAAAGGATGCAGGGAATCTTTGTTAAACAAAATCTAATATGAGGTTATACCTAAACTACAGAATGCAACAACAAAGACCAAAAATAGATCTAGAAAACCCTAAGAAGGATCACTTCTAAAAGGGAAGAGGATGACTACCTCAAAAAAAAAATTGGAGCTTCGAGACAGCTACTAATCCTTTGCCAACCATCGCCTTAATACGTGAAGCGTGAGATTAAGTGATGTATACACGTCCAGCGGAACTTCTGGTAGTGTATGCCTCTACCAGCTTTAAAAAGAAAAAAAGCGATTAAGCAAAGAAATTGAGAATGCGGTATGGAAGACCCGAGAATCCCTCTTAGGCGGCGAGACTCTTCACCGAGAAGCTTCGAGAAAAAGGTAATAAAACCAATTTTAAAACACCCAAAAAGTATCCCCAAAACCCTAGAGATTTCTCCAGTATGGTCTGCCGATTATATTTGTGGTGGGAAATCCTCTGAGACTAGCATTAAAGTTTACGTAATGCATGCATAAATGGCCTAAAGTCTCCTACTTCTTACCAACATTTCAATCATAAGCCCCATTATTCATATGAAAATACAAGGTTAACAAGATTAGGATTCACCCCGTACCTTAGTTTCCGTATTTGATGTCGATCCCTTTAACACTTGGTCACTCCTTATTTGCAAAATCTCCTTCCAACATTGACACGCATCCATAAAAAGACAAACAAAATAACTCCACATGCATATGATCTATGAACTAATGGGTTAGAGATTCTATCAAAATATAATCAAATTTAAACATTGAAAATCATATGGTGGAATGTGGGGAAAAGTACTTCTTTTTAGTAATATCCTGAGTAACACAATGAGTGAGATGAAGCCACTACTCCCAGAGACCTGGTCTTGGGAGAGCACTCTTCAACTATGCTCCAGGCGCTTTTGTATGTGCTTCTCCTCTCACAATGGTTCTGAAAGGACAGGAATGCGAAATCATGTAGAGTTTCTTTACAATTATTTTCCTCTTTCCAAATGGACCCTACCTCTTCTTTTATAGGCTACAAAGGGCTAGGTATTTGGTCAAGTGACCATCTATGGGAAGTCAAACAGTTTAGTTAAATTACCCATTTGTAGTGTTCCATCTGCAACTATTTTCATGTTTTAGGTATACCGAGTGGCCAATTGGGTTAGCTAGCGTACACACGCGTGCAATAGTAGAGCAGGGCGTGTGTTCCCTCAAATGGGGTGTTTTTTAAGAATTTGTTTAGTAGTGGCTTAGCGAAATATGTAAAAAATGGATGGCCTTATGTCAAGTAAGCATATCTGGTGCAAAATAGCGTTATAAGGTGAAATTAGGATCTCTCCGGAAACATGATAAAATGAGGCATACCATGAAGATTGAAGACATGATCCATGAAAATCTAAGACATCATGGAAGCACCGATAAATGGGTGTTGAAGAGAACATAAATGAGCATACTTGTAAATTTGATCAATTACCACCATGTGAGGATTATTTCATTTAGGTAAGTAACAATGATCAAGATATCCCTCTAAATAGTGGGTGGAATTGGAAGTTGTTGGAGTGTGACAAGTTCTTTGGCTTGCTTCTCCCTTGTTTCATTGACACATATTCTGCTACAAAGTGTGAACATCCTGTTTCATACCACCATCCCGGAAAAGAGTGTTTGACCCATTCATGGGTTTTGGTAAACCATGAGTACCAGCCCCGGGGTGTAGCATGAAACTCCCAGAGAAGTCTGTGGATTTAGGATTTGAGTTGTTGACTTCATCCTGAGGGCCTTTGTATCAAAGATCATCAGTGTGCCAATAATACCCTAAGGAAACTAGAGCATTGGATTCCAATTGGATCAACAACGAAATTTTGGGATCTTGTAGCCATTCTCACGGAGAAAGCGCTTGGAACCCACTAAGACAATAATAATAAGGGAGAGAGGGAAAAATGAGAGACCCTTCATCTTCATATGTTTAGGAAAGAACATCAACAACCACATTTTTCTTTTCCTTTCTTATAGATGATCTCATAATCATATCAAATAATTTAGTTACCATTTTGTTTTCTCTGGGAGGAAGGGCGTTACTCGAGAAAATGCGAACTCGATGATGCATGCTAATTTGGAAATGTTTCCCAGTAGATAAAGAGCAGTCTACATGCATAATAGCCAACATTTCCTTTTTCATAGATGGATTGTACCAAATGTCGCTCTGACAGTTGTATATTGGTAAAAGCCAAAGGTACGCCATGTTGCATAAGGAATTCTCCAATTCCTCTACGCGAAACATCACATTCTAGGACAAAGGTCTTTATAATTCGAAGTTCGAGGACAATAGTGATGCATGGTCTCAACTTCAAAGGCTTGAAAGGCCCTAAATAACTATTAAGGTCCAAATGAAAGAATAATTTTTAAGATGAGAATTCAGAGGAGGTTGCTAATATTTCCATAATTCTTAACAAACTTGCGATAATATCTGTTAAACCCATAAAACCACACAAGATTTTAAGAGTCTTGGGGTGAGGCCAATAATGCATAGCTTCAATCTTCTTATGATCCACCCACTGCCCTTGCCAATAATATGACCCAAGTACTTAACTTTTGATGCCCCAAAAGAACATTTAGACAGATTGTTTGAGGAGATTTTGTGCCAGAGAGTGTAGATGAAGAACTTTATCCACATGAGTAATATGGGTATGTCTAGGTTTTCTTGTAGATGATAATATCATCAAAGAAACTAAGACAAATGATGGAAGACATGATTCATGAGACTTTGGAAGAGAAGTTCATGGGGCGGTAAAAGCAGCTAAAGGGGCATGACCAAAGGGCAAGTGACCCTCATAGAGATACAAAATAAAGTCTTAGAATGTCTTCTTATTTTGTGAGGGATCACGGTGGTATCCGGACAAAGGCCATGTACAACCTATGACCCTTAAGTTCTTTGCTTAGCCTCCAATGATTGTTTTCAGGGCAACTTCGACAAACCCGAAACAGCCGAGGGATAGAACTTGGCCTTGCCCTTGAGGGACGGAAGCTCCGAAAACTTGGAAATATGAAAACTCTGCCTCAAAATACCAATCTGCTATGCCACTCGGACCTATTGCAATGTTGTCCGAGACACGAGGTGGCGGGTGACAAAAAAAATGGCGACATGCAGGGGAACCATCACCCAACTAAAAATTTCATATCACCACGAACTCACCGCACTGTTCTCCCATAATTTGTCATCTCACATGATACTTTCGAGCCGCGAGGTTTTCTTGAAATTTTGGCTTCCAAGCCAGTTCATCAAAGGTCAGGCGTCATGTGTGGAACACACAGCGTCCATGATACTCGTTGACATGGCTTGAGGATGGTTTCCCCACATGCCTTACCGCTCCCGTCTCTGTGACCACCGGTGGCGGTATGCGAGGAAGAATCTTGGCCCGGTGGGGACGAACGGACGTGGAACGGAACAGACGTTTTGCGTGGTGCCGGACGGACGAGCGGGCCGAGATGCATTCGATGAACGTTGCCGACGTGGGGTTGGTGAATAAGAACAGTTGTGCGCAACGAATGGCAGCTGGGTACTTCGCCAGGATGGCTGGAAGACGCGTGGACAGGGATGGACGTTTAGGATGAAATATACCGACTACATTAATGCTATTACCACAATCCATGACTTCTACATTACGCCTTCTTTACTTCGTGGAGCCATAACCGAAGCTGTGTTTTTAACCCTTAGCGATAGACGCCACATGTATACAGCAGTGGAGTTCTTTCGGAGAAAGGTGAGCTCTGTGCAGTTATGAAAAATGTTTAAAATAGAATGAAACTCTCATATATGGCCCGAAGTTTGTACTTTTGAAATAAGTCATCAAATCCACAATTAGGAAGAAATTTATTTTAAGTAAAATCCGATCTTATTATTCGTGGGTCCTCTAATGCTCCATTAATGTCATCAATGTTTGGCGGTCGGACGGTCGATTAATTATGGAAGTAAATGGCTACCTTGTGAAGTGTGCAAACCTCGATGCGCGGGATATATCTCGCATTATTTTAAATTTTCAAAACTTAACAACGTTAATCATTTTCTTGTTGTTCGTTGCATCGTGAATTTCCCTTTAAAATTCTGACTTTACAACTCGCGAAACTGCGAGTTCCGATATTAGCATTAATTAACAATAATCATGATTTGGAGCATCATTAATTTCATAATCGTTAATTATCGCCATCTCGCAGTATCGCGACTCGGAACTTCAAAGACAAACTTTTGAGAGAATGATATGCCAAGTCGCGAAATCGCGAGATGGCGATAATTAAGACTCAATTAGGGGAAGAAAACTTAGATTACGCAACTAATTAATCCCGCTATAATTACCTCGCGAATTCGTGAGTCGGGGTTTTAAAATACGTAACTTTCTAAAAGATAGTGCCAAGTAGCGAAACGTCGAGAACAACTTTAACCACGATTAGACTTTCCGCCTTTAATCCTTGACCAGGTTAGCGAAGAACCTCGATGTTCACAGGCTCCGGGTATAAACATAAAAATTGAACTGGCGAGCAGAAGCGAAGGCTCCCCGACTGACGTCTAATCGAGTTAAAGATTTGACCGGTTAATAGCATAGGTAGAAAATTTCACCACCGAGTTATGATTTCGCTGACCAGGGCTGATGAACAAAGATTAGTATCCGAATTGTGAGATCCTGAAATAAAACAAAAAGCGTGAACATGCTTACAAAAGTGGATTTGTTTTGAAGGGGTAAAGCATGTGCTCATTCGACAAAGTTCTTGAGAGTTTCAAGTTTAGGGAAGGGACAAAGGTTTTGATAAAGAATTGCTGAAAATTGTGAAGAGGGTAAAAAGAATAAAACAAGGATCCATGAGGCCCAAATAATTCAATCACATTATCATAACATTGTTCACAATGCGGATTATTTATGATGTTTGTTATACAGAAGATTATATGGCCAATTGGAATGAAGACTTCTGTGGGAGATATTCTTTTGAGCTCTGAGATGTGAGTGAAAGATTAGCCAGACAAATCGGTTTATATCCTTAACATTGTTTCTATGCGGGGATGCTATCCAGGATATTTGTTATGAAGATTGTATAGTAGATGAGGACTATTGTGATGAATGTTTCCTTTGTTTTACCAGCCATACATTGTTGATCAAGTGCTTATGTGTTACTTGATGTGGTACTTAAACACTAGATTGTAGTTATCTACTACTATGAATAGAAAACATTTGTGATCTATAGATTTGTTCTGATTGCCTTAGAGACTATCAACAATTTATTGGAGATAATGATCATTTAGATGAATGATGAGCAGAGATTTTCCACACGGAAAATAGTTGAGCTCTTACTCCCTCTTATGTCACTCTATGATGAGTGACTTATCCAACATCATATATAATTACTCAGGATGAAGTATGGTTTGAGAGTTGATCACGGTGATGGTGATGGTGATACTATTGATCTAGTCATGAAATAGTCCTAGATGATGACTATATTGATACTCTACAGGGTAAATGGTATGACTTGCTCAGTCCATACACAGCAAATACCTCTCTATCTAGGAAGTGTTAATATTATGGTAGTTGTGGGAGGTATTTACCTCCGCGTGTGAACTTGACGAGAATAGAAGACTCAGGAAGCAAGAGAAACCCTAATAGGTTGGCTAATAACCCCAGAATCCTTGTCGGCTCAAAGAGTCATTTATATTAGGTTATTAGCTCAGAGAAGAAGTCGTGAGAAATAATAATAATAATATAAAAGCAGGCACTTATCTAGAAGGAGAGTAAGCTGACACAAGCTGGCCAGAACTACTATAAATCTGAGGGCACAGGTTACTCATTTTGTAGCATCTACCGAGTGCGGTTTCCCGTTGGTGCACCGCTGCGGTTGTAGTTTGAATGCGCACATGTGGAGGAGGTTCACCGGAGTGGAGTTGTAGGCAACAAGTTTTCAATATTGAGTTTGATTATCTCTTGGCTAGGTTTTGGACTATCGTATCAGCTTTTTGTGTTAAAACATCATGAGAATGATGTGATATCCTTTGTTTGGCTATCTAGCCTAGGGTTTGCTTAGAATTCGATCCAAAGGTTAAAGGTGCTTGGAGGGAGGCTTATTATGGTTTGGAGTGATAAAGAAGTATAGCGTCAATGGTAAAACAAGCAAAACCATCTTCTATATTCCTACTTGAAACATCCCAAAATGACACTACGGTGGTTACTTCCTAGCCGACACTAATCAGATTGTATACAGCATGGAGTCAAAGTGTCACAGGTGTGAATGTTCTCTGGAAGATGGGGCATCCAGCTCCCATGTTTCTGCCATCGCGGTTGGTCCCTTTCCTGCCGTGGGGATTGATTGCATTACATGCAGTCCCTTCACCAAGTGGGGGATTGATTACATTACATGCAACCCTCCTTCAGCAAGGGGGCACCATTATATCATTGTAGTCGTCGACTACTTCAGAAAGTGGGTCAAGGCTATGCCAACGTTTAAAGATGATGGAGAGACTGCAGCGCTCTTTTTGTTTAACCAGATTATAGAAAGGTTCGACATCCCGAGAGAGATTGTCACTAACCATGGCAGTCACTTTCAGAACCAAATGATGACCAAGTTAACATCAAATCTTGGGTTGAGGCAAGAAGATTCATCACCCTACTACCCTCGAGCGAATGGTCAGGTGGAAGCTATCAATAAATCTCTTAAGACCATCCTACAGTGAACATTCAATTCGGTCAAGTCAAATTGGAATTTGATGTTATACTCGTCATTATGGGCCTACCGAACGTCTGTTAAGACTGCAACTGGTTTTTCACCCTTTCAACTCATTTATGGGCAGGAAGCAGTCTTGCCCATAGAATGTCAGATCCCATCTTTAAAGTTGGCAGTACAGTTATTACCAGACACTTCACCTCTTGAAGAACATTTATTATATCTCGAGCAACTCAATGAACATCGTCGTGATGCAGCCTTAGCTAATGAAGCTCACAAACAAAAAGTCAAGTGTCAGTATGATCGGTCCGTTCATCCTTTGATTTTCTCAGAAGGTGACCTTGTCATGGTCTATCACCAAGATACGGACCCCTTGGGGGCAGGCAAGTTCAAACCCATGTGGTTTGGACCTTTCATCATAAAAGAGGTTCTAAAAAAGGGTGCTTATCATCTAGAAGATTTTGAGGGGCATGCTTTGGCAGAGCCTAGAAATGGGCTCTACCTCAAGAAGTATTACTCATAGGTAGGTCACCTTGGGTGACTTTTTGTAACATATGTATAGTATTTGTACTATTACTTTTTGGTTTCTTTTGGTTTTATGGACGTGTCATTTTTTATGTTATCTTTTGTCACTGTGGCAGATGTCAAGTGAATCAAAGGTGTTTTTTGGATATGCAAACGTTTCTAGCTGGCACACTCGGAGGCTTGCCTCCGCAGCTTGGGTAATTTTTACACCTCAGGGCCAGTTATTATCTTTAGGAGGTATATTTTTAGGCGACACCACAAACAATGTCATCGAATATAGCGCAGTTATTGAGTTGCTTCATGACGCTTTGTCATTTGGTATCTCTCACCTCTGGGTCTATTTAGATGCTCAGTTGGTTGTGTCTCAGTTAAATAGAGTCTACCGTGTTCATGATCCTACTTTACACGGACTATTTCTTAGGGTAAGTCTTTTAGAACGAAGCTTTGATTATATTACATATTTTCATGTTCCTAGGAGGTTAAATCAAGTCATAGATACTCTAGCTAATCACATTTTATATTGGCATCTCGCACACATATAAGAAAGACACACAGATGCACATGTAAATACATTTTTAAAGAAAATATAATCCATAAGTCATAAAAATACATAAACATCCATATATAATATCAAAAACATCAGAGTACATAGTTGGGCGCAAGCGCCTCAAAAATACAATTAAATAACGAGTCATAAGGCTTATTCCCTCAAAAAATATACAAATAGTGCCCTCAGCACGTGAAAATTCCAGCCTAACTAAGGACGGGGCCTGTTGGCCCTGTTGTAATGGTCAACGGAATTTTCCAAACATCAAAAAAGTCGGACCCACGTCCGTGGTGCCCCGACTACATGAGGCTGCATAGATGGTGACAGATCCTCGATCTCTGCCATGGGCACTCTACGAGTAAGCGAGGTGAAGTTTCTCTCTACTCGTCTCAAAACTCTCTCAGCCTCACCGGCTGGAGGTACTCCTACTGCTATTGGCCCGCCAACTACGTCTAGGGCTGCCTCTGGTCTAGGATGTCATATATTCCTCGTATAGTCCGCTAGTCACACTGGCCCCACATCTACACATAATAGAAACATATCTGTCAAATGCTCTGGTATAAAAAAAAATGATATATATAAAAACAACAAAAAGAAAACTTACTCATCTCTCCTCGCTCCTTGTCGGGATGTACCAGTATCTCAGGATCTCTCGAGAAGTCAATCCAAGCATAGGGGGAATATTCTATGACCGGGATCTGTCGCGACAACCAAGCAAAAAGTTGTCATCAAAGGCCTCAATGGTCCTTCCCCCCCCTGTCGTGGCAACAACACCACCCATCTACATAACGCAGGAAGAGAGGCTTGGTCCCCTCGTACCACCTCTCGAGGGTTGAAACTGGGCACTCTTTCAAAGAAGAAAGAGCAAAGAATCGTTCCAAACCTGAAGTTCCTTTGATTTTGCAACCGACAATCTATTAATTGTCTCTTCATACAATCCAGTAATGTGGTGCTCCAGTCAAACATTTGTGCATTTAATCACTGAACTGCACAATTCATTTTTGCACGGGAAGCCTAATGCAAAGCCGCAGACCCAGTAATACACCCGATGAGAAACACTATCACTTGTAGTGATAAGTCCGAAATCTTGCTTATCGATACTTGCAAGCTCGTTTTGTCTGTACCCGCCTCACAATGGATTCCAATCAACTCCGATATGTTGTGAGGCCCGGAGGGAAAATACGAAAATTGATTGGTTCCCCTCTCCTAGAGAAGCCAGTCAGAAAGTATATATCCTCTGTCGTTGGAACCAACCACTGCCCCTCTAGCATAAAGGTCTCTGCGTCGGGATGCCAATAATCAACCAAGGCATTAAATAGCCTAGGTTGCGCTCGCATGAAAGGACATACAAAAAAATTTAACAACCCACATTGCATTAATGTAGCAACAACATTAGGGTCCTCCCCAACCAATGCACTAATATCCTCATGCTCTCTTTCCCTCCAGTGAGCATACATCCTGCAAAAACCAAGTTTAGGAGGGTTAACTCTTGTTTTTTCAATTTTTTTACATTAAATGAAGGGTCCACGCAGGCTGTAATGCGGACAGTAGTGTGTACATGCATGCAGTTTTTCCTTTGTTCACGTGTACACTCGGGTTTTCATAAGACAACCCGCATGGACCTAGGGCCGACCTTTTAAAAGGTCGACGCCCCCCAAAAAAACTGAATTTAAATGCATAAAGAAATAATTAAATTGCAAGAGGGGGTAGTGAGTACTTACTTGGTCCAAGCGGATGGTCGTTTCATCCACTGAAGCTCCAGGAATCAACTCTTTTCACAAAGGGGTAGTTTTGGTTTTTTGTCAATTTCTCAATTAGCAATGGTGATAATGAGCTATCAGCTTCTATTTATAGACTTTTTGGCCTCTTTTTGTCAATTTTTTGGACCCTTTTGTCATTTTTTCTAAATTGAAAATCATTTAGTATGGTTCGGGAGTTTTCTTTGGATTGTCACGAGAAGTGTTCTTTGGGTATTTGAAATTTTTTGGAGTTTTGGGTCGTTTTGAGGGTCCTTTGGTAAAAAGACATTTTTTCCAACTCGTTGCATTTAAGATAAGATTCCACCTCCACTTTTTGCATCTTGTTGTCTTTTCTGCTTTGCCATAGGATCAATCCCACCGAGTTGCGACACGGAACCATCATTGTTGTTTTAGGAGTGTCGTAATTTAGTGGTAGAGCCTACCTTAACATGGATTCCCTAGGTAGATCCTGGTTGCATTTTGGTGTCCATGTTGTCACTAAATGACTATAGGTCTAGGAGTCCTTACTAGATTTTCCTGATTATGAGTTTGATCCCCATTTGCATAATTCCGTATCACTCTTGATATCACCCTCAGGACTCCCAAAACTTAACGGGTCTTCTTTTAAGCTCTTTTCAGACCCTCTAAATGTGAAAAGATTGTTGAGCGATCTTGTTGACCTTCACGCTCGCTAAACTGAAATTTGAATTCACGTCTGTCCGGTGGTAGTTTACCCCTTTTTCGGTCTGGATGGTCAACTGTATGAACAAAGGTATACTCTAGAAGCCTCGGTTCTCTAGAAGAGTATTCTCTGGTATAATTTTAACCCTTTTTCGGGTCTGAGGGGATAAAGTTACGAAGAAGGAACCCCCACAGAGTCCATAGTTAAGCTCTTTTTAGACTCCCTAAAATTGAAAAGATTGCCAAGTGACCTTATTCTTTCACACTCGTTAAAATGGTCCAAAAGAACATTCCTAACAGAGTCCATAGTTAAGCTTTTTCCAGACTCCTTAAAAATGCAAAAATTGTCAAGTGACCTTGTCTTTATCACACTCGTTAAAATGGTTTTGAATAGACGTCTAGTCGGTGCTAGTTTACCTCTTTTTCGAGATGAATAGACTATCTTCGAAAAAGGTATCCCAACGGAGTCTCCTTTTACGTTTTTTCAGACTCTCTAAATATGAAAAACCGTCGAGCTTACCTTCTCTGGGCTCGTTAAAAGTACATCGAAGGACGTTACCATTGTGTGTTTTGTTAACCGCGTTTGAATACCTATGTCTTTGGCCTAATGTCGACTCCATGTTTCTCTCAATTGAACCATCTGAAGCATGCCTTATACGCAAGCCCTGTAGCACTTTGCCTTCGCGTCTTGACACCTTTGGCCCCGGGAGGGATTTTTCCGAGTGTCCTTGCTCTGAACATCAATCTTATCCTTGCACCTAGAACTAGTATGTTTGTGACACTCGTTCCTCCTTTGTAACGTAGCATTCTTTTATTCTTTTTCCAAAATTATTGAAAAAGACAAAAAAAAATAAAAAAAAAATATATATATATACCCCAAAAAGAGGAAGGGAAAAGTATTTTCTTTTTATTGGCAGCACAATGAGTCACCCTTGGACAAAGCACATCCTTCTATTTGTTCATCAAGCTCTGGGATTTAATATGACCTTAGGAAGTTGTTCTCGCTACATAGAGTTGTGTCCTCCTCCGTTTGGTTATTCTTCCAAACATATGGAGAGTTTGTGTTGCCTCCTGTCGTGAACTTATGTCAATACCATGCTGCCTGAGTCTTATCATTTGTTGTGCTATTGTCCAAGGGAAGTTTTTACCAAGCCTAAGTCGGCCCCTCTGCAGTTTGTCTCTTGCCCTCATGCCCAGCCATCCCGAAATTCCAATCAAGTCTTTGTTCAAAATCAATGAAGCCTCCAGTCTGTTCATCAAGATCCTCTAGTCCATGACCGATGAGTCGTCGAAGACCTCTGGGTAGTGAAGTCGTACACTCATGTTACACTCCTACCTAATTTTTGAAGATTTTGAAGTTGATGCTCGAGCTTTGAAGACATCATCTCCAGCCATTAGGCCTTATCGGCTTCTAGAACATGGATATTATACATGTATATCTTTTTTATTTTGAGATGTATATATGTTGTGTGTTGCTCGCGGCTACACTTTATATAGTTATATGACATGGATCTACAATTTATTTGATTGGTAGCCATGATTTTATTTCATCCCGAGCATGGGTATGCCCACCTCGGTGAGAAATTTTTTATTTTACAAATGGCACCTCCCAAATTCTAGTTCTTGGGCTCACTGGTTTGGTACGTTGATAAAGATTGATAATGTATTTCGGCCATCAGATGCTCTTCTGACCTCACACATTAGGGGGCATCTGTTATAACCCTAATTTGCACCAGACATACTTACCTGACATTAGGGCATTTCATATACCTTCTTTGCCAAGCCAGTACTGAACAACTCTTCTTAAAAACACCCTTTTTAAAGGCCCACGTGCCCTGCAACACTATAGCCCGCGTGTACACTCTAGCTGGCCCACTACAGCCCTCGTGTACCTACAAAAGAACGAAAAATGGAAAGTTGTTGACGGAACACACAGTTTTGGGTAAGTTAACTAAACCTTCTGACCATGCATGGCCAGTCATTCGACTAAATACTTAGCTCCTTCTAGCCTATAAAAGAAGGGGTAGGGGTCCCATTCTAAGAGAGGAAAAACATAGTAAAAGAAACTCTACACGAATTTGTATTCCCCTTTACCCAAGATTCTGCAACCATTTTTTGATTTCAACAAAGAAGAGAAGCAAGTGTGTTAGCAGTTGGTGCACAGTAAAAGAAGAGCTCAGGACCATATTCGTGGAGCAGTGGCCGGCTTCATCATTGTAAGTTGCTTTAGTGAAGTTAATAATAAAGAAGTATTTTTCCCGTCCCACATATGAGATTTTCATTGTTTATTGCGTACATGTTGATTAAATCTCTAACCCATTAATCTGTAGATCAAATGCATGTGGAATTCTTTGTTTTTCTTTTGTGAATGTAGGTCATCCTTGGGAGGAGAGTTGCAGTCAAAGAGCGACCAAGCGTGAAGAGGGATCGATATTAAACGCCGGAAATAAGGTATGTTCACTTGATATTCTTAACTATGTATTTGTTTAAGAATAATGGGGATTAGGTCTGGGATGATGGTAAAAAGTAGGAATCTTTAGGTCTTTTATGCATGCATGATAAAACCCTAAGTGCTAGTCCGTAGGGGGATTTCCCACTCACAACAAGGTCTCGGGGTCAACCCCGCGAGTCTCCCCCTTTTGGGCTTTGTATTGTTGCAATATATAATTTAACATATGGTTTGTTTATCTATAGTTAGCAATGGCACTATCCATATCCCAACGATGTAACTGTGGCCAAGTTTGGCGGACCTGCCAAACTATTTTTTATCAATTTTTTGCTTACGGACTGTCACTGAGCATTTCTCGCCTGCCACATTGCAACCTCTTATTGGGCCACATGGAGGCGTCTCACTGGTCCATATTTCCCCCTGCCAAGTCAGCACACCACGTTAGTAAACAGACTACCATGTGGTATGATCTGATTGGTCCACGGATCGACCTGAAAATGCCAAAACTAGGTGACGTGTGGTAGCCTCTGGTGTTGCCACGTCACCATGTTGACGTCATGCCAACATCATCATGCCACATGTCACCTTCCTGATCCTTCCACATGTGTTGTAAGGATGTTGAAATCATCCGTACGGATGTTGATGTCAGTAATATGGATGTTGACTCATCCCCTATTGACTTGGCTAGGTTGACCAAAATTTGACTGTGAATATATTTCAATCTGTAACTCTGTTTGACGAGTCATTTGCATTGTTAGAAATATTGTGACGCGGTCTTTGCGATCATGTCATTTTCACTGAGTTTTGGAAATTTTTAATTTTTTCCCTTTCTTTGTCTGCTAAAGCCATTCTGAGCGTCTTGAGTTGCCTCTACGAGTTCTGAGTTGTTCTTAGCCTTCTCTGGATCCTTTTTGGATCACGCCTTCCCACTGAGAGATTATTGGACCACCAAAAGATTTCATCAATCAACAGGTAAGTGAGGGAAGAGTCCCCTCACTTTGTCTTTCTCTATCCACTTTGCCTTGTTTGGATGTGTTCCCTTTAAGCCTACTTGAAGATAATCAACATCGCCCCTACGTGAAGTCCTCATCCTCATGTCCAAGATGATATATTCCTATAACTCATCCAAGTAATCGGGTGCAAACTCATCAATTGAAGGTATTGAAACTTCCTCATCTTGATCCATGATCATGGGAAGCTCAAAAAGTTTCAAGTTCTCAACATTCACAACTGAGTAAATATGCATGTAAGGTGGAAGATCCAGACGAAAATCATTGGTACCACTTTTCTCCAAGATAGTGAAGGGTCCATAATGAATGGGCTTGAGTTTCTTGCCTTCACCCTTCAATCTCTCCTTGTTGATGTGAATCCATACCCGGTCTCCAACCTGGAACTGATGATCAACCTTGTGCTTGTCATGCCGATCTTTATATTGTGCTTGAATTTTCTCCAACTATTCCCTGACTTCCTAGTGTATCTGTTGGATCCTCTGGAAGAACTTGCAAGCTCTGTCCTCTATTCTTTCTTCATTCACATCGACATCTCTCCCATATATCAAGTGCAAAGAAACCTTGGGTAGGTACCCAAAACATGTCTCAAAATGTGAACTCTGAGTGGATGAATGTAAAGATTGGTTGTACGCATGTTGTTCATAGGGTATATGTTCATCCCATAACTTGGGATGCTTGTTGCAATAGTCTCAAAGAAAAAGTACCATTGTTCGGTTTACCACCTATGTATGTTTGTTGGTCTATGGATGGAAAGTAGTGATCCTTTTCAATTTGGTGTCCATGATCCTCCACAAGCTAGTCCAAAAGTCCCCAAGGAATCGAGTATCTCGATCTAAGACAATGAATGTGGGTAACCCAAAGTGAACCCAAACATACTGAAAGAAGAGATTAGTAGTCTTCTCAGCAGTGATATTCTTTTTACATGGCATCAAGATACACGTCTTTTTGAACCTATCCACTACAACATACAAATAGTCATGACCCCCTTTGGTCATTGGTAAACCCCTACAAAATCCATGGACATACTTTCCCATGGATGGGATGGAACATGAAGTGGTGAGTATAGCCCCAGTTTTCTATTAGTGGGCTTACAAGTAGAACACATCACACACCCCTTTACATATTTAGTTGCAATTTCTTTCATTTGAGGCCAGTAACAAAACCTATGCAAATGAAGCATAGTTTTCCTACTCCAAAATTCTTAGACAAAATAGAAGTGTGAGCTTCTCATATTACATTGACTCATTCACTTGTAGTAATACATAGCTTTCCAAGATGGTAGAGTAGTTTTCCCTGCAGACAATATTTCTCTACCTGTGCACCAAGGGTTAGCTTCTCATATACTTCTATAAAATCTTCATTGATGGAATACTATTCTACATAGTTATCATGAGATAAATAAGTATTCTTCAAAACAATAGAAGCAACAATAGGATGTCTAGAAAGAATATCGGCTACCTTGTTACTTGTACCCTTTTTGTAATTGATTACCAAATGAAATTGTTGTAGAAAACCCATCCATTTGTAGTGTAGAGATTGTTGCAATTTGGTCTGTGCTTGGAGATACTGTAAGGGTTGGTGATCTGTATGTATGATTTTTTCCTTCCCTAACAAGTAGTGCTTCCATTTCTTTACGCTCTGGACTAATGCATACAACTCTTTATCATATGTAGGATAGTTGACAACAACTTGGTTAAAATTTTCATAGTGGTAACAGATAGGCTTACGATATTGCATCAATATTGCACCCATGGTGTATCCATTGGCATCTGTCTCGATCTCAAAAGGATGTTGAAGATTTGGTAGTGCTAATACTGGTGCGGTACTAATCTTCTCCTTCAAAGTGTTGAAATATTTTTGTTGCTTTCCTTCCCACTAAAAAGTGTTCTTCACACTGGTTAAGGCATGTAAAGGAACTAATATAAAGGAGAAGTTGGAAATGAACCTCCTCCAATACTGGATTACACCTAAGCCGCTTCGGACTTCGGTTACAATTTTTGGCTCAAGCCAATTTACAATTACATTAATTTTGGAAGGATCAATTTTTAATTGTCCTCCTCCTACAATATGACCTAAGTACACAAGTGCAGTCTTGCCAAATTCACATTTAAACAACTTTACATACAACTTTTCCCTTTGCAAAGTATCTAATACTTGTTTTACATGCCCCACATGTTTATCCCAAGTCCCGCTAAAAATAAGAATTTCGTCTAAATATACAATCAAAAAGTCATCTAGGAAAGGCCTGCATAAATCATTCATCACACACATGAAAGTTGTCGGATCATTACAAATCTCAAACGGCATAACTAACCACTCAAACAATCCTTGTTGGTTTTAAAGGCATATTTCCATGCATCCTATTCTGTGACTCTGATTTGATGATATCCACTACGCAAATCTAACTTAGTGAAATAAACAACATTCTTCAATTGATCAAGTAAATCATCTATACGAGGAAGAGGGTATCGATTTTTCAACGTGATTTTATTTAAGGTCTGGTAATCGACACACATTCACCATGTGCCATCTTTCTTTGGCACCATCACGATCGGAGAACCACAAGGAGATGAACTTGGCCTAGTGACCCCTTGATCCAATAATCCATGTACCTACTTCTAGATATTTTTCATCTCCACAACTGACATCATGTACATGCCCACATTAGGAAGAGGAGAATCCGGCTGAAGATGTATCTCATGTTGGATTTCCCTCGTAGGAGGTATTCCATCTAGTTCCTGAAAAATATCATCATACTTAGAAACAATATCAATTAATTCCTTTTTATGAGATGGATCACATCCTTGGAAAGCGTCGGATGTCCCAGCATATTTCTCTCTTACAACCATGAGTACATATCTCTTATTAGTGCTTATGAGTCTTTTCATTTTCCCTGCACTAACAAGTGTTGTATTTACCCTCATGCTGTAAGATCTAACAATATATTCCACTCCCCCTTTAGTAAGGTGGTATTTGTTATCATGACTAAAGAAGATTGTTTTTCTATCATAAGATAAGGACTTCCCAACACTATGTTGCATATATCAAGTGGTACAACATCCAAATCCACTTCATCAATCAAGTTTGAAGCTATAGAAAATCTGATCCTACATTGTTTGGTGACATTAAGTTTTTCTTTATCACATACCCAACCAAGAGGATAAGGCTTCAGATGTGGTTTTGTTTCAAGACCCATCTTCTTGACAAATGCTTCAGATATTAAGTTTACTTGGGAACCCATATCAAATAATGTATCTATATTAGTGTGTTTAGATACAACTCTTATGTGAAATAATTCATTCCTCTTCTGTTCATTGTCATGAGATTCATTATTTGAACTTGAACTAGCATGAAGGGAATATTTACCTTATACTCCAACCGTTGTGATATTTCCTTCATCTCCTGAATCGGAACCAAGATCTTGTTGCACTGTAGAAACGATTTTTGTCTTCCCCTTTACACCGAATTGTTTCAGTTTCTTTTCTGGATGCAATTTCCAACAATGTTCTTCATCGTGACCGCTTTTCTTGCAATGAGTGCAAGATGGATTTCCTCCTTCTCTCGTCACTGTGGTGGTCTTCTTTTCCTTCCTTTTAAACTTCTTAAAAGTTTTATGTGGGAGATTGGAAGGTTTCTTCGTGGGATCTTCTTGAACATGCTCCCCCCTGTTCTCAAGGTGAGTGGCTTGCACACAAACTTTGTCAAGACTAGTGGGGTTAAACAAGAGAAAAGTATGACGAATATAAATGTGAAGTGCACCAATATAATTCACTAAAGTTTCATAAGAATCCAAAGGAATGTTCAATGCAAGAGTTTTCTTCCTAAATTCTTCTGTGAAACTTTGTATAGTTTGACCTTTACTTTGCCTTAAATTTTTCCATTCCATCATTGCTTTATGTAAATACCCTAATGGATAAAATTTCTTCCTTATTGCTAATTTAAATTCTGACCATGAGGAAAGAAGATTACCACACTTACTTCTATCCCGAAGCTTGCTCTCCCAGCATGTTGTGGTGGGAAATCCCCCTACAGACTAGCAAATAGGGTTATATTATGCATGCAGATATGACCAAAAGAAACCTACTTTCTACCTTCGTTCCCAGACCTAATCCCCATTTCTTTTCAGAAAATACATGGTAAGACCAACATACCTTGTTTCGGATGTTCGATGTTGATCCTTCTTCATGATTTATTGCTTTTTAGCAGCTTTCCTTCCAAGGCTAACCTGCATACAAAACAGGCAACAAACTACACATGCATTTTACCTATAGACTAATGGGTTAGAGATTCAAACATATATTTACTGAACTATGAAGAACTCATACAGTGGGACGGGAAAAACATTTATTTATTATTAACTTTAATGAATCAACTTACAATGTCGAGACTGGCCACTGCTCCGCGAATCCTGATCCTGGGCTCCTCTTCAAATGTCCTCCAACTTCTTTTCTTTGTATCTCTCTTTGCACAAGGATGGCTAAAGGGTTGGGACAATGGGAATGTGCAATAGGGCAGAGTTTCTTTTTTCTTATTCTCCTCTTCCAAATGGGACCCCTAACCCTTCTTTTATAGGCTAGAAGAAGCTAGGTATTTGGATGAACCCTCGGCCATGCATGGACGGGAGTTTCAGTTAACTCACCCAAAGTTGTGTGTTTCATCGGCAACTTTCCTTTTTTCGTACTTTTGTCGGTCCACGCGGGTTGTTTTAGGTTTGCTAGCATGTACATGTGTGCAGTAATGGATTAGGGCGTGTGGGCCCTTATAAAAGAGGTTTTTTAAAGAGTTGTTCAGTAGTGCTTTGGCAAAGAAGGGATCTGAGATGGCCTGATGCCAGGTAAGCATGTATGGTGCAAATTAGGGTTATAACAGATGCCCCCTAATGTGTGAGGTCAAAAGAGCATCTGATGGTCGAAAAACATTACCAATCTTTACTGATGTGCCGAACAAGTGAGCCCAGGGACCAGGAACCAGGAGGCATCGTCTGCAAAATAACAAATGTCTCACCGAGGCGAGCATACCCATGCTCGGAATAAAATAGAATCATGGCTACCAATCAAATACATTGTAGATCCATGTCAAATAACTATATAAAGTGTAGCCGTGAACAATACACAGCGGAGCTACATCTCGAAATCAAAAAGATATACATATAGAGTAGCCATCTTCTAGAAGCTGATACGGCCTAATGGTTGGAGATGTGATCTTCAGAGCTCGAGCAACAACTTCAAAATCTTCAAAACTCAAGGTAGGAGTGTAATATGAGTGTACGACTTCACTACTGAGAGGTCTTCGACAGCTCGTCGATCATGGACTAGATAATCTTGATGATCAGACTGAAGGCTTCATTGATTTCGAACAAGGACTTGATTGGACATTCAGGATGGTCGGGTATGAGGGCAAGAGACAAAATGCAAAGGGGCCGACTCAGGCTTGGTAGAAACTTCCCTTGGACAACAGCATGACAAATGATGAGACTTAGGAAGCATGGCATTAATCATAAGTTTACGAAGCAGGAGGCAATGCAAACCCTCCATATGTTTGGAAGAACAACCAAACAACGAAGGACACAACTCTATGTAGCGAGAACAACTTCCTAAGGTCGTATTACATCCCATAGTTTGACGAACAAACAGACAGATGTGCTTTATCCAAGGGCGACTCATTATGCTTCCCATAAAGAAAATACTTTTCCCTTCCTCTTTTTGGGGTATATTTTATTTTTTTGTCTTTTTCAAGAATAAAGGAATGTTACGTTACAATGGAAGACCGAGTGTTACAAACATACAAGTTCAAGGCAGAAGGACAAGACTGATGTTCAGAATAATGATACTCAGGAAAAATCCTCCGATGGCCAAGGGTGTTAAGACGTAGAAGCAAAGTGCTACAAGGTTGGTGTATAAGGTATGCAAACGCGGTTAACAAAATAGACAATGGTAACGTCCTTCGATGTAAGTTTAACGAGCCTAGAGAAAGTAAGATCGGTGGTTTTTCATATTTAGAGAGTCTGAAAAAACATAAAAGGAGACTCCATTGGGGTACCTTTTTCGAAGATAGTTTAGTCGGTTTGAAAAAGGGGTAAACTAGCACCGACAAGATGTCTATTGAAAACCATTTTAATGAGTGTGATAAGGACAAGATCACTCAGCCATTTTTTCATTTTTAAGGAGTCTGAAAAAAGATTAACTATGGACTCGGTCAGGAATGTTCTTCTAGACCAGTTTAACGAGTGTGAAAGAATAAGGTCACTCGACAATATTTTCAATTTTAGGGAGTTTGAAAAGAGCTTAACTATGGACTCTGTGGGGTTCCTTTTTCTTAAATTTAGTCCCTCAGGCCCGAAAAAGGGATAAAATTATACCCGAGAGTACTCTTCTAAATAAATGAAGTTCCATAGAGTATACCTTTGTTCGTATAGTTGACCATCTGGACCGAAAAAGGGGTAAACTACCATCGGACAGACGTGACTTCAAATTTCAGTTTAACGAGCATGAAAGGCCACAAGATCACTCGACAATCTTTTCATGTTTAGAGGGTCTGAAAAGGGCTTAAAAGAAGACCCGTTATATCTTTTGGGAGTCTTGAGGGTGAGGTCAAGAGAGAAAAGGAATCGTGCAAATGAGGCTCAAAATCGTAATCAGGAAAAACTACAAGGACTCTCGAGCCTAGAGTGATTAAAGACAGCATAGATACCATAATGCAACCATGATCTACCTAGGGCATCCATGTTCCAATAAGCTCTACCACCAAGTCGTGACACTTCTAAAGCATCTATGATGGTTTCGTGTCACAACCTGATGGGATCAATCCTATGGAAAAGGAAAAAGACAACGAGATACAAAAGTCAGGGTAGAAACCTAATCTATATGCTCAAGTTGATCCTCGGAAAAAAAAAAAAAAAATCATGGACCGTCGAAAATTACCCAAAACTCCAAAAAATTGTCCATATACCCGATCATATCCCTCCCATGCAACTCCTAAATCACTCTAAATGATTTTTGGTTTAAAGAAAATGATAAGGGAGGCCAAAAAAGTGACAAAAAGAGGCCAAAAATTCTATAAATAGAAGCTGGCAACTCATTATCACCATTGTTGATTTGGAAATTGACTCAGAAGCCAAAATACCCCCTTTGATAAAAGTGGTGATTCCGAGAGCTACAGTGGATGAAACGAACTTCTGTCTGGACCAAGTAAGTACAAACTCTCTTAACTTTCATTTTAAGTCTTGATTTTTGCATTGGGTTTCATTTTTTAGGGGGGCGTCGACCTTTAAAAGGTCAGCCCTAGGTCCACGCGGGATATCTCAGGACAGGCCGCGTGTGCATTCGGGAAGAGTAAACTCTGCATGCGTGTACACGTGACTGTCACTATTACAACCCGCGTGGACCCCCTTATTGAATGAAAAAGGATTAAAAAGCAAGGATTAACCCTCCTGAACCTTGGTGTTTTGCAGGATGTATGTCCACTGGAGAGAAAGAGAGCATGAAGAGGTTAGTGAGTTAGTCAGGGAAGACCCCAATGTTGTGGCAACTTTTATGCAATGTGGGTTACTCAAGTTTTTCCTATGTCCTTTTATGCGGGCACAACCTAGGCTATTGAATGCCTTGGTTGACTACTGGCATTCGGATGCAGAGGCATTCATGTTAGAGGGGCAGTCACTGGTGCCCACAACCGAGGACATTTATTTTTTGACTGGCCTCTCCCGGAGAGGGGAACAAGTCAATTTTCGGACTTTTCCTTTTGGGCCACATAACATAGAAGAATTTATAGTTCTATACTATGCGGATGATACAGACCGCTTGAGCTCGCAGGTGCCCATAAGCAACATCACTGACTTATCGCTACAGGTGATAGTATTACTTATTGGGAGAATCACTGGTTCTGCGGCTCTACATCAGGCGTCCCGTGCACAGATGAAATGTGCAGTCCAGTGCTTGAATGCACAAATTTTTGATTGGAGTACCACATTGCTTGAGTGTATGAAGAGGCAGTTGAAAAATTGTCGTTTGTGGACACAAAGGAACTTTGGGTTCAGGACCATTCTATGTTCATTCTTTTTTGAGAGAGTTTTGAGTTTTATTCCTCAAGTAGTGGTACGAGGACATCAAGCCTCTCTTTCTGTTGTGTGTAGATGGGTAGTATTACTGCCGCAACAGGGTAGCGGAAGGACCAATGAGTCCTTCGACGATGACTTATTTGCGTGGTTGTCGTGATAGATCCCGGTTATAGAGGATTACCCCTATGCCGAGATTGATTTCTCGAGAGACCCTGAGATACCAGTACCTCCTAGTGAGGAGCAAGGGGAGATGGCTAAGTCTCCACCTTTGTAGTTTCTTTTTTGTTAAACATATGTAATTTTTATGTTGTTTTTGTTATATATATCATTTTTTTTTGTTATACCAGAGTATTTGACGGATATGTGTTTGTTGTGTGTAGATGTGGGACCAGTGCGACCCGCTAACTATGCAAGGAACAGGTGTCGTCCTCGGCCAGGTGTCGTCCTCGGCCAGGGGCCGCACCTGCCGTCGCAGGGGGACCAAAAGTAGCAGGAGATCTTCCATCCGGGGAGGCTGAGAGGGTATTGAGACGAGTCGAGCGAAACTTTACTGCGCTCACTCGCATGGTCCCGATGGTAGAGATTGAGGACCTGCCACCATCTATGCAGCCTCATGTAGTCGGGGCACCACATACATGGGTCTGGTTGTTTCAGCGTTTGGCCAACGCTGTGGATCAGTATAACAGGGCCCACAGGCCCTGACTTTAGCTAGACATTTTTATGTGCCATGAGCACTACTTGTATATATATTTTTGAGGGCATAGGCCCCGTGACTCGTTATTGGTCATATTTTTGAGGCGCTTGCGTCCATCTATGTACTCTGGTTACTTTATGATATTATATATGTTCTTTTTTTTGTCTTTTGTGTCTTATGGATCATGTGTGCAAAAAATATATTTACATGTTTATGTGAATGTTCTTTCATATGTGTGCAAGATGCCAATCTAAAATTTGATTAGCTAGAGTATCTGTAACTTGGTT
>SNQJ01S0025549.1:33831-62961 GCA_010110895.2 Picea sitchensis
GTTCTGGTAAAAACCATGGCCATGGCCAGCATATGGATTTTGCATGTGAGGAGACATCATCGGTTGATTTCCAAAATAGGACATAGATGGTTGGGCATGCATTACATTCGAAGGACTTTGGGAAGGATTGCCCCATGTCGGTCACGTGGGGATAGGCATAGTGTTTTGTTCAGGGTTCCATTGATTATGAAAAGAATTACCCCAGATCGACATTCCTGACGAGGGAATGGATCCCTGCCAAGAATTCAAATTCCCTGATGCGGAAGAAGTTCCTGGGTGTGCCCCCTGTGCAGGAATAGTACCCTGCATAGGAATAGGTTGTCTGAAACCAAGGTTTCCCCCAGTTGGGAAAGTAGCTGACGAGAAGGCGTTGTTACCAAACGCACCGAACAAATAAAATGGTGTCAAACCTACCGGCATATTATGCGAAGGTGGTCCTTGACTCCCCGCTCCAAATAAACTATGGTGTGTAGATGGCCTGGTGGATTGTTGATGCAAGCCACTGAGTGAAGGGGACGAAGGAGGCATATGACCTCCCCCATAAAGGAAAGCATTAAAAGGAGCAGGAGTGCCCCCATGTGTCCTTACAGAGGAGCGTTAGAGCTTCCTGTCCCCAGACCTAAATTTTGTGAAGTGGAGTAGGAAAGTACAGGACTTGTACTTGAACTAGGCATCCCATATGAAAATGGAGGGCTTGTCGCACTTGGTGTGAAAGGGTTTGTGGCCGCCACCAGAGATGGGATCGGATCACTGTGCGATGTAGAGGCAGTCAAGACCATGGTGGCTCGGACCGGTGACAGTGGGTTAGGAGGTGGAAACTCTCCTGTGGTGACAACCGTAGTGGGAATTGAAGAATTCCCAGAAGGAGTAACAACATTTGTTTCCATTGCTGCGTGTGACACTGTCTAGCACTCGTAAGGATGAATTGGTATGATGATGGGTGTCGAAAGATCAGTGGTGGAGGTTTCAACCAGACCAAAAGCTTGCGCTCCAAGGTCTAAAACGGTCGATTCCTTTGGATGTTGGTCGGGCACAATTTATTTTGACCCGGTCGCTTCAAAAGACCCTTGCTAGTCTAGCTTTCGCCTTAGTGGTGGCAGGGGTGGCTCCAGTGTAACCGGCAGCAGACCAAGAAGCCTTCGTGACCGACGGATCTTGTGATCCTCCACTGTGTGAGAAGATCAAAGACACACTAGGGTAGTCTAATCGTTCAAAAACAACACGCACTAAAAAAGTCCCTATAAGATAAGACAGGGAAACATTAATTTAATTGGAAGAACAGTTACAACAACCAACACAAGAGCAACTTACCGGTGCAAGTGCAACTCGAAAACGGAAGCACCCTTTGGGTATACTCTGCAAAGAGTGGCCCTATGTATGTCCTAGGTACCACGGTATACCCCCGCAGTCACTTGTGTATGTCCCTAAAAAAGATAGGCAACTAGGTTGCCAGCGCGCGAACAGTCACCAGGCGGGTATAGTCAAAAGTCGAGTAGACCACAATGAGCAGGGTATCGAGCTCGAAACCTGTCAAGGGTATCAAAAGAAATTGGTCTGGAAGACAACTGAGGACCTCGAACGGATTCGAGACCCACGAAGCCCCGTGGTAAATGAAATCGACGGAATCTCGAAACAATCCCTCTATATGTGTTCTCCACTACGATTGGTCCAGCTTTAGAGGGGTTATCTCCGCTACCTTTCCGCACGCGACCTCATGTTTATCCCCTGTGTTAGAGGGGGGTCCCGGATAGCTTTCATGATACTGGACTTGGACACTCCCTAAACTCAGACTCCAATGTTTGATTTTAATGGCCTTGAAGAGTTTCCTCTCCAACCTAATCCAAGGCCCTAATCCTGAACTAGTTGGTTAACCCTACAAACATAAAAGTCTAATAAATTTTAGATTTAGCGTTAATTTTATGGCTTGTCTTATGTCAAGGGGTATGAAAGTGAAACTAATGATGTTTGAAAGACGAAAGTAAAAAATGAACAGAAAGCTGGAAACAAAAACTTTTACTTAAAGAAAATTTTCAACAACTTTTCAATTTTATTTTTTTTATATTTTCTAAGATCTTTTGAATCAACAAACTTAAAGAAGGATTTCACTCGACTATGAGCTACTTACGATCTAAGAAAACTATCAAGAACTTAAGAAATAAAAGACTTTTCCCTGGTTACTAATGCAAAATCACACTTTTCAACCAAACAAGAAAATGAAAGAGATTTTTTTTTATTTAAATGTTGATAAAGCAAAAAGGAAAAATATCAACAAGTCAAAAACCAAGAAAAAAATTATGGCCTAATCACAGATCGCAAAGAATCACTTCAAGAAATCACACACTAGTAACTTAAAAAAGGACTCTCACACTTGTCTAAAAACCCTAAAAAAAAAAATTAATGACAACTTTTAAATGAAAAAAGCAAGCTAAGGCTAAGATCAACCCTAAGCTACTGACTACTAGGACATAAATTCAGAAACCTGAGAGGTATAACTCTTATCAAGGGAAAGGATGACTACCTTACCCTAAAAAAAAACTATCCTGCACAAGCACACTACTAACAATCCAACAGCAAGCGTGTGCACGCGAGCTGTGTAGAGCCAGAAGGCGTGTACACGCGTACTGGCCTTAAACAGGCTGCATGTATCTCTAAAACTCTGAAACAAATAAAAATAGACAATCCAAACTAGGAAGATACCATTGATATTGAGAAACAGGATCTCTTGAAGGCTTAGACACTCTTTTTAACAGAAAAAGAAAACAATGTAAGGAAAAAAAAATCGTAAAACAAACCAATCTGAGATGAGACTGCAAACAACCAAGACTTAGAAAGAATTCCAGAAAAACCCCTGAGAATGATTGATTCTGACAGGTAAGAGGATGACTGCCTCAAAAATTTTCTGGAATCTACACGCTACTACTACTTCTTCAGCTAGCATTTACACGCGGGTTGTAAGAAAGTAGGGCGTGGGTACACACGTGCAGACCTTATGCAGGCCACGTGTACCTCTGTGGGTCTCGAAAAAACACAGTCAAGCAAATAACAGAGATAGCTAGTATGGAAAACAAGACTCTCTGCTAGCTCAGACTTTGAAAAAACTTCAAAAAACAGGAAAGAAAACCAGTCTTTTAAAACTACCCAAAAATATTCCCAGGAACCCTAGAGACTTCCCCAGTATGGTCGCCAATTCTGTTGTGGTGGGAAATCCCCCTACGGACTAGAAAATAGGGTTATATTATGCATGCAGATATGACCAAAAGAAACCTACTTTCTACCTTTGTCCCCAGACCTAATCCCCATTTCTTTTCAGCAAATACATGGTAAGACCAACATACCTTGTTCCGGATGTTCGATGTCGATCCTTCTTCACGCTTGATCACTTGTTAGCAACTCTCCTTCCAAGGCTGACCTGCATACAAAACAAGCAACAAACTACACATGCATTTTACCTATAGACTAATGAGTTAGAGATTCAAACATATATTTACTGAACTATGAAGAACTCATATAGTGGGACGAGAAAAGCATTTCTTTATTTTTAATTTTAATGAATCAACTTACAATGTCGAGACCGTACACTACTCCGTGAATCCTGATCCTGGGCTCCTCTTCAAATGTCCTCCAACTTATTTTCTTTGTATCTCTCTTTGCACAAGGATGGCTAAAGGGTTGGGACAATGGGAATGTGCAATTGTGCAGAGTTTATTTTTTCTTATTCTCCTCTTCCAAATGGGACCCCTAACCCTTATTTTATAGGCTAGAATAAGCTAGGTATTTGGATGAACCCTCGGCCATGCATAGCTGGGAGTTTCAGTTAACTCACCCAAAGTTGTGTGTTCCATCGGCAACTTTCCTTTTTTCGTGCTTTTGTCGGTCCACGCAGACTGTTTTAGGTCAGCTAGCATGTACACGCATGCAGTAATGGAGTAGGGTGCGTGGGCCCTTATAAAAGAGGTTTTTTAAAGAGTTGTTCAGCAGTGCTTTATCAAAGAAGGGATCTGAGATGGCTTGATGCCAGGTAAGCATGTATGGTGCAAATTAGGGTTATAACACAACATACGAGAGCGATTCCTTCCAACCGAAGAGAAGCCAGTTGCACTTTAACTTCTTCTTCATCAATATGCTAAACATGACAATATACTTCAACCTGTCGAATCCAATTATCTATCTTTTCAGGATTAACATCTCCATTAAACATAGGTAAAACAAATTATACATCAAGATTTAATAATGGTTTCTTAAAAGAGGCTTTATGGTTAGAATGATGAGAATGATGAGAATTCTCAGAGGAAGAAGAACTAGAATTCGAAGGTGAAGACAGAGGCTCAGGAGGATCTCCTCTAACCCCTTGGTTTACCGAAGCATCATCATCTGCATGTGCTTCCTTTTTCTTCCCTTTCTTCTTCATCCTCTTCTCGTAATATCCATACATTCGTTCGACCATTTCTAACATGCGATAAAAGACCATGTAAAAGTTTTTCTCTGGTTCATCATGCTTGTCCTCTTCTGCCATTTTCTTCCTTTGGGATGCACGACCAACTTCGGGATTGAAAGTATTAAGAGTTCCTTCACCCTGCTTATTCTTGGCCCCAGTAAGCATTCACACTCAACATTTCAAGTCAAAGACGACTTCTTTGATACCAACATGATCCGAGATCTTTTCATCGAGTGACTTATAAAGAATTGCATTAAATGAGAATAAATTAAAGTGCACCATTAAAGAAGGAAAAGCTAAAAAATGAAGAGACATAAGAATCAAATCTGAACACAAAAACTTGATAACAGAGTTCATCCCTAGTGGACTACGTCTTCGGGTCCTACTCTCAAATGGGTAGGCTCTTTCATTAACTCAGCAAAAGAATTTGGAAAAATACATAAGTATACCTCATTATGAAATCAAGTTGTAGAAATAATGCTCAGATCAGAAAACGGACGACACCATTGAATTCATGGCATCGAATTACCCAAAAATGACTGTCTCCATGCCTCGATCCGACTCTAGCACTCCCAGGCCCAAGAAGAAATTTGTCTCAGTTTTTGTGCCCTCTCTGCAACCTGCATTAATGATTGGACTGTGTCATTTTCCATGCCTAGACAGTCATACAGTATGCGCACCTCCCCTGGTGGTTGGGAGGATGCAACATTTAATATATTTTTTGGGCATTGATTACAATGTGTGGCCCATGGCCTGTTGGTTAGGGAGGATTTGTTAAGGTGCATGTGGGGAAGGAGGTCTCGAGGTCAAACCCGCGGACCTCCCACTTTTGGGATTTGTATTGTTACAATATATAATTTAACATATGGTTTGTTTCGTTGTAGTTAGCAATGACGCTATCCATATCCCAATGATGTAATTGTGGCCAAGTTTGCGTGGTCTGCAAGATTTGGCAGACCTGCCAAATGAATTTTTTTTCAAATTTTTGCTCACGGACTGTCATGGAGCATTTCTCGCCTGCCACATGGTGACATCTCATTGGTCCAATTTTCCCCCTTCCAAGTCATCACAACACGTCAGCGTACGAACTTCCATGTGGAATGATCTGATTGGTCCATGGATCGGCCTGAAAACGCCAAAACCGGGGGACACGTGGCAGCCTCTGGTGTTGCCATGTCACCATGTTGGCGCCATCATGCCACGTGTCACCTTCTTGCTCCTTCCATGTGTGTTGTACGTATGCTGAAGTCAGCAGTACGGATGCCAACTCATCCCCTACTGACTGGGCTAGGTTGACCAAACTTTGATCGCGAATATATTTCAATCTGTAACTCCGTTTGATGAGCCATTTATATCGTTAGAAAGCTTGTGACGCGCTCTTCACAATCATGTCATTTTCACTAAGTTTTGGGAACTTTGATTTTTTTCCCTTTCTCTGTCTGCTGAAGCCATTCTAAGCATCCCGAGTTACTTCTACGAGTTCTGAGTTGTTCTTAGCCTTCTCTGGATCCTTTTTGGATCATAATACAAGCCCACAAATTTCTATGATAACTAAACCTCCATAGACCTCAAAACGACAAGTCGAGGAAAATTAAGGGTATAGGGGACCCAAAGAAAAAGATTTGGTTCAACAAGATGGAAATTTGACGGTAGTCATGGAAACCTCTGAATATCAAGGAATATTCACCACAATGTTTGAAAGGGGGCGAGGGAGAGCCTACTACCAGGTGAAATTCATGGCCAATTTTCCTTACTCAACCTTCTACTTCTGGAATACACAAAACCATTTAAGCCTTCCCTAGAAATTTGATGCCACACATGCAAAGATGGAGTGTGAATTTACTCTTTGAAATGTTGGAGTGTGCGAGCAGTGGGATAATAACGCTAGAGCTCCACTGATCGTCCAAGCTCTTAAATGCAACCATCATGGGATTAGGGGATGGGTTGAAACCTCGAGTTCCTAGTAACCACTATGTCACCTTTGCCTAGCTCTGATCCAACCTTGGCAAGCTTGTCCGCTTCAATGTTTAATTCTCTTTTGATGTGGTACATAGTGTTGTTTTAAAAATTCTTAAGTCCTACTAGGGAGCGATATATGACACATGAATAGATATTACCCCCAGTGATGTTCCCCTTAACAACTACTCTTATAACCATCATGGAGTCTCCGCAGATTATTAGGTTTCTAATTCTCTTGGAGTGAACCTATTTTATGCTTGCATAGAGAGCATAGGCCTCTACCTAATTATTAGTCATTGACCCTGGTCCCCAAGAAAAATTGATAACTAGTTGACCTCCAGGATTACAAATTATCCCCCCCCCCGTCTGTCACCCCTGGGTTACTTCGTGAAGCTCCATCAAAGAATAACATGTTGTTTTTATGCTAAGTTAACCATGTCTTGAAATCTACATCAACAAGTCTTAATATCCAATTTGGAACATTATTTGTGGGATTTTTTTATTGTAGAATGATTGATTTCCAGTTTGAAGCGGTTCATCCAACTATCTTCAATTTTGTCCAAGGATTGCTCCTTCCCTTGAACACGATGTTTCATGTATTATGATAAAAGAACATAGGTCTTCAAAGTAACTTGTCTTGGGTTTTTGGCTTCGTCATTGAGAATCCTTTTGTGACGTGCTATCCAGATGCTCCAACATAAGTATTTGGTAAGGGATTCCCAATATCATTTGAAAATAGGTTTTTTCTTGAAGTTCCCTTTATAATGGCCCCCCAAGCGAGAAAAGAAATCAACACAGGTTTGTGGCCAGATTAACCTTTGGCCTAAGATACGCATTGCATGACTCCATGCTTCCTTCACAAAGCAACACTCTATAAAAAGATGATGTATGGTCTCTTCTTCATTTTAACACACAACACAATGGGAGGGCCCACTTATTCTTCTCTTTTTTAAGTTCTCAGTTGTGAGTATTTTCTTATGCACTAAAAGCCAACAAAGGAAGTTGATTTTTGGAATTTTGTAATTGTGCTAGACAGTGGTCCACATGATAGAATGTTGTTGACAATGAGATGCCTCAGCTAACATTGAATACTCTTTGTTAATTATATATTGCGCATTGCCCCAACCATGATCATCTTTTAATATTTAATTTTGAGGAGCACATCATTGCAAGGTAGAAATAAACATGTCAAATAAGGGATTAAGATGGGGAGGGAGGAAAATATCGGTCCAACTATACCAAGAGCCATCACTGGACCATATGGAAATATATGATAGATTACAAAGGCCTTGAGCTTCCATCCAACCACATAGAGGGAGAAGAGGCTCAATCTGGGCATGTAGATCAAAATCCAAGATTTTATCTTCCCAAGGGTTTATCTGATGACCAATTCCAGGGATCTAGTTTATCTTTTCTATTAGGACCGACCTAGGTGCAAGTACTAGTTTAAAAATTGGCGACCCAGAGTTAACTTTCGACCTAAAATGAAAGCATCTAATCCTTGAACCAATCAAATATTTCTTCCAGAGAGGTTTCTTCCACCACACCATGTTTCCTGTGACCATTCTCCACAAAAGCCTAGCTCCCATAGAAATATTCATGAGTTATGGTTCCCTTATACCCAGTCCACCATGACTCTTGTTGTTTGTGACTTGATTCCAATTGACAAGATGATTTTTTTTATGGTTCGACTTCCCACCCTACCATAAAAAGGACTTGATTTTCATAAAGATATGTTTTGCTATACATTTTGGAGCCAAAATAACAGAGCATTGATATAGAGGGAAGGATGAGAGTACAAATTTTATAAGGATAACCCTTCATGTTGGATTTAACCATTGTGAACCCCACTGCATGAGTTTCTTGCTTATTTTCTCTAGGATTTACTACTAGATCTGCGTATAGGAAGATTTGAGAGAGATTGGAATTCCTAAATATTGGAAGGAAGTCTAGTTTTCTACCAGGGAGAATTGAAAAACTTGTGTTATTGCTTGCATGAACCAAGGTGAAGTGTTCCACCCATAAACTTGAGAAAACCCAGAGAGAAGGTGAGGTTGCTCTGCTCTCTTTTCTCTAGTAAAGAAATGATGCAAGTACAAAGAAAGAGACACTCTCTGTGGAGTTTCCTTTGACCTATGGTCTGTATGACTACTACATATTCTCTCCTCCTCTGTTATGCCCACAAAATACCACTCTCAAGTGTTTTTCTTAGCTATTGATCAATATACAATGCAAACGAATGGACCTCTTTCTCCTCCTAGTGGCCTGGTTTTTAACATAGCCCGATAGCCATCTAGGGATAGGTTTTTGACTTCCTCAACCTTAAATCGTGAAAGATTATGGACCTTCTAGAATTTTATTAGAAAATCTACTATGTGGCTAGCCCCACATGTTTAAGTAATGGAGGTTGGCGTGACATCCACTCGCACCATGGTGATCAATATGGTAGGTCAACTTGCGAGAGGCATAACTTTCTCATACGAACTTTGATTGACGAATGATCTACATCGTTGGAAAGGTATCGACGTGTAGAATTTAGAACCTTTCTATATAGTAGGGTTTGGACAAAATAAAGGTCATTTAATGCCGCAAAATGGCTCCAGAAGATTTCTGATTGCTTTTTGGACCTAAATTTCCAAATTTGGACCAACCCCTGAAATGGCCTTGCAAGATTATTCCTCCAATTTTTCCACCCAAAAAGTATTGAGATAGATGGAAAATAATATAATGATACAATCCAGGTCATTGAGAGAGATATCTTGGGAAGGAATTTGTTTAATCGAGAGGCTATGATTTTAGTTAAGATTTTGTAAGAGGAGTTGCACAGTGATATAAGTCTGAAGCGAGAGAAAGTGGTTGGGTTGGAATCTTTTGGGATCATGGAAAGAAAGGAGGAGTTAATGCTACCTCCCAACCTCAAGGTTTGATGGGAATAATAGATTATTCTTTTAAGGTTAGTCTTAATCATATTCCAAAAAAATGGTAGAAGGAAATAGAGAAACCATTCGACCCGAGGGCTTTGTCTGGTTCAAGGCTCCATATGGATGGGTCGATTTAGTTCATAATTTTCTTCATTGGTGATCTTGGTTAGGATATGTTCAAGCATAGCGATGATGTTGGATTGATATGCCTCTTCCCTTTGCGTATACAACTCAACAAAGTGAGTTATAGCCGTTGTTTTAATTTATGCAAAATTTGTCACAATGGTCCCATCCTCTAAAGTGATTTTTGAGACATCATTTCTGATCTGCCAAAGTTTGGATTGGTTGTGAAAGAATTTAGTATTTTTGTCCCCAAATTTGAGCCATAAGCTGTGATATTTTAAGCGCCATAACTGTTCTTCTCATCTCAAAGCATTTTGATAGCTACATTGCAAGTTGAGCTCATATTTTTGGAGTTAAGTTGTGATCTCATGGTTCTTTAAATCCTTTTGTAGCTCCTCAAGTTTTCTCTTAATATGTAGTTTTTCAAAAGGAGAAGAAATAAAGGAGAGCTTGGCCCAATGCTTTAAAGCTTGTTTGACATACAATTTTTTTTTCTCCCATATATAAATCGAGATTCCTGGGATCCAAGTATTCTAGGTAGATTCAACCAAATCCACAACTTCTTGATGTTGAAGCCACATTGGATTAAACCTGAAGGAGAGGGGGGGAAAGTTTGGGAGAGTGATGCAGGAGCATCGCTTCAACTCAATAGCGCGCCAACAACCAGCACAACAACGCACTAGGAGGGAGTGGATCCCAAGGAGAGAGAAGCACCAACTTTCACGTTTTTGAGTTTAGATCTCAAATTGAATGCAATTTAATATTGTAAGGCTTTAGGAAGGCTGAGTCATTGTATTTGTACAAGTTGAATGTAAAGTCRCCTTTAATGGCTGAAAGGTAGATAGATCTAGATCCGATTCGGACTAGATGTAAATTAAATGTAATTTAATGTAAGTAGGCATAGGAAGGCTTAAGAAGCTCCTCTTATGTAAAAATATCATTGTATTGAGAATTCAGAAGTATTGAGGATCCATTAGAGAGAGCATTAAGAAGACAAGAGAAGAGAAGAGAGGAGAGGAGAGAAAGAGTCGAGACTATGTTGCAGTCCAGTCTTGTACACATTGTAAAGACCATTCGGTTTAATACAAAAGCATATTTCCCTGCATATGAGTTTTCATGTGTTTGTTCTCTGTGTGAATGAATGAATGCATTTTTTGAATGTGTTTATTGTGTATATTCATGAATGCCATGAATGTATGTATGTTTCCTTTGCAGGAAAAGATATAATTCTATGTCTATAGTTTCTGAGTGTTTTGGGCTCTCACGGATGTGCAAGGAGTGCACATTAGAGTTGTTAGAAAACTCTAAAAGGCCTGTGCAAGGAGTGCACAAGGACTCCATTGTGAGTTCTGTGAGGAGCATGCCTAGTGGGCACACTAGAACTATTCAATAGCTTAGAAGGGATAGTGCAAGGAGTGCATGGAGTGAGTGCCATGAGTGCGCCTACACTCATCATAGTGTAAAAGCTCAGATAGGGGAAGGTAAGTGCAAGAAGTGCACAGAGCCAACACAAGGAGTGCGGAGGCCGAACCACTGACAAGTTCATATAATCTCAGGAGAGATAGTGTGAGTTTTTCCAGAGCAGAGGTGCAAGGAGTGCATAGAGACAACACTTTGTTAAGTGTTGTTAAAGCTCAGTAAGGTAAGCACAAAGGGTGTGCAGGTGATTGTCAAAGTCCCAAGCTTAAGACGACAAGCACTAGGAGTGCGCTAGAGGCCAAGTATTTCAAGTACTAAAGCTCAGGAGAAAGAGCGTGGGTGCCGAGAGGGAACAAGAAGTCTTATGGAGGAACAAAGGGACTGAAGCCCTTGAAGTTCGAGCTATTCAAAGCTTAGGAGAAATTGCGCAAGTGTGCACCAGAGACCAGTCCAAGTTTCATACTGTAGTAGAGTGCAAGTGTGCACCCACACTTCATCCGAAGTGTTGAATAAATCTCAGGAGAAGTAGCATTTTCCAAACTGTAAGCAGAGGCTAAGGAGTCAACCCTGCAAAGAAGAAGATTCAAAGGCCAAGCCTTTGAGAATTTGAGAAATCTTTAGTCAGAAGGAAAGCATAGCAACAACAGAGGAGGAGAAAGCTACAACAACCATTGGATTGGCTGTAAGATTTGATATGGGTCGTTAGATCAACCCCAGACATAAGGAAGAGCGCGCTACAATGGAGGATAGATCCCAGACGTTGGATTTGAGCACAAAGATCAACAGTCGTTGGACCCAGGTAAGTAGCATGGATGATAACCCTTAAGTCCTTTGGACTTTGCCGTTTCGACAAAATTGAGTTGTGGTTGAAAGTGTAGGAGAAATCCTCGAAGCTCCGAAGTCTCGGAGCAGATCCTGACCATTGGCGTCAGGGCCACGTGTCAATAGATTGTAAATACTTCGGGAGTCCGACAGTCCAGAGAAAATAAAGTGTTGTTGCTAGAGTAAGCAAAACTCCTGAAGGCCTGAAGCCCAAAGCAGATCCTGACCGTTGGCGTCATGAGTATGTGTCGATATATTGAAAGACTTCAGATATTTGACACTCCGAAGGAATTTGGGTGTAAGTTTTTTTGGGTCAAGAATCCTCGAAGGCCGGAGTCCAATCTCGACCGTCCGTTGGAGTGGACACGTGGACCATTGACTGAGACCCTTTGCGTGTTCGGAGTTCGACACTTCGAAAGGAAGTGTGGTTTAAGGCATGAAAAGCTCTGAAGCTTGGAGCCTAGAGTAAATGTAGGCCGTCAATTTGAGGTGGGTGTCAACCATCTGATCTGCAAGTTCTAAGTGTGCGTATTCAGAGGTATTTCCTATTTAATCGGGGAAGACTCCTGAAGCTCGAAGCCTCGAAGTTACTGTGAGTCGTAGATCTTGGCGTGGTGTATGAACCGTTGATCCCATACCCGTGTAGGTGTTCACCAATTCGACATTCAAAGGGATTGAAGTATTATATTGTGAAGACTCCTAGAGCACCGAAGTAGCACGCTTCGTTTGGAGCCTAGTTCTAGCCCATGGTCACATGGGATTTTCGTCGGAGAAAAAGGGCTAGCATTGAAATTTGATAATAAAGGTAAAAGGGGGCTTAGAGAAAGCACTTGTGGGTCTTTATGGGACCTTCACAAGGAAATTAAGGGCCTGTGTGCATTAAGAGAGGATTCAACAGGGATCCGAGAGCTAATTCAACTCCTACGTGAACGATCCTAGACCGGGAGGTCGCGCGAGCCCCAAGAGGTGGTGGGGGTTTGCATAAGAGAGATTGGAGATGGAGGGAAAAGGGTTTGTGGTCTGATATGATAGAGGGAAAAATATAATACTTAATGGTTGAGTTCTAGAGGAGGAGGTTTCTATAAACATGAAATCGGTCTAATCTTACAACAAGGTGCCCAGGACCAGCACACATATTGGTCCAAGTGTATTTTCATCGCCGAGGAGGAATGTCCACGAGGTTCCACTTGGATATTATTTCTTCTAAGTTATTTTGAAAGGGGTCTCTTCCAAAGATCCCCCCTCTTTTTTCTGCGTTGGCCCTGATGGTATTCAAATCTCTAGCTATGATGCAATGTTCAAATATACATGTGTTTTTCAAATTGGACAATGTTCTCCAACATTTTGATTTCTCATTGGGATTTGTCGCCATATAGACCTTGATAATTGTAAATGAAGTGTTACTCTGCTTGTGATGAAATTTTGTAAGAATCCAGTGTTGTGATTTGAGATGGTGTTCTAAAGTTACCTCTTGTTTGCTCCATAGAATGCAAAGTCCTCCAGAGGCGCCTTTAGAGTCTTCGGCTATGACATTGTTGTATTTCCATAGAATTTTCACTATCTTTGAAACTTCTTCTGCTTTCATATTGGTCTCCTAAATGAGGAGAATAATAGGCTTTTATGATTTTACTAGATCTTTGAGAGCCAGTGTCTTTAGGGCACTGCCTAACCCCCTGCAGTTTCAGGAGATCACAACGATCATTATTTAAGAGGATTGGACTGAGAACCCCCCTTTTCTGTTGCATTCCCACTCAGTGACTTGTTATTTTTCGTTCCTCCTCCTATCATATTTGGAAGGGTTTTCTAGGATCCCAACAAAATATCTTTTTTGATCATGTTCTTCCCGAATGGATCGAGCAACTCTCCTTCTCGGCTTTCTTGGGAGGTTTTCTTTAGAAGCCCTATCATCTTGCCCATCTTTTCCTAAGATTTTTGTTTCTAAGTTGTATTTTGCATCTGAGAATGCTATTTTCACATCTTTGAAAGTATCCAAATCTTTCGGCCTTGGTTCGAGAGGATTGGAGCTTATTATCATTGGAATTTCAGACAAAACAATGGTTTTTTCTCTTTGCTTCAGGAACACTACACTCAATTTCAGGTGAGATCGGGGGATTATTTGGACTGAAGGTTGCTCTTGGCTGGCCATTCCTACTCCGGTTGGAACCTGGATTTCTTCCTCCGTTGACTCCTCCAACTGAGACAAGGAATTGAACTTGTTTGATGGAGCAGATGTTACCTTTTTTCATGGGTTTTCTGCGGTTTCGAGTCGACATTTGAAGGACTCGCAAAGGATTGAGCCCTACTACCACCAAAAGCCATTTTTTCTGGATATCACTTGCCATTATTCATCTCTGCCATTCCTTGTTGGAGTCATTTCCACCTTCTTACAATTTCTCGCGAAATGTCGGTATTCATGGCATAACTTGCACTTGAAGGGTAACTGTTCATAATCTAGTTGCTGCACATGCTGCTAGTTATCCAAGGTTATGACCATTGCTTCAGGGATCCCTTTCTCCAGGTCGACCTCAACTCAAATTCTTGCACAAGAGAACATATTCTCCTTCGATTATGCCCTATCAATATACTGACCAATAGAGTTTCCAATGCTTCGAAGGGCATCATAGCTCCAAATGTGCAATGGGAGATGCGATAGCGTCACCCACACCAAAATGGCTAAAGGGACATCGTTTTTGGGACTAAAATCTAGGGTCCATTTGTTCATATACATACCTCTCGCTCCTAGAAAATATGGTTAAATCCTTGTCTTCCTTAAATTCAAAGAGGAATGTGAAAAAACCTCTGCCACAGAAGAAATGATTCAACGAGCCTTTGATTAGGGGTTTTTAGTTTTTTTCAAGCCAAAATGCTATAGTCTTTGGCAAAGGCCAAATGCCTGTAAATTGACCGATTAAACCCCGATCGACTAGGCCAAGAGATTTCCTCCTAGAGGAAGAAGGCGAGAGAGCGACCTAGGGCATTTCATCCATTTTTTTCACAAATTTGGTTGGATGAGCCTTCGAGGTCTTGATAGAGGTCGCTACCATTTCATGGAAGGTGAGAACTTCGTCATCAAGAGGGGGTGGAGGCCCCCTCCCATCACTATCAAACATCCCAACAACTAGACCTAGGGTTTTAGATCACAGAGCGTGTACTTAAACCTCTATTCATCAATCAAAATTATAATTTTTTACAAAATTATTATAAAATTTGAATAAGTTTCTTTGAAAAAGAGAAGTTTTAAATATTACTTTAAAAAACATATATACCTTTTTCACATTTGAAAACTTATTATAACTTAGTTCTCAATCACTAGTGGGAACAAGTATCACTTGGTGACACCATTATTCAAAGAAAACCATGCTATCTGGAATAACTTGTTGGTGGTTCTTAAGGAAACAGATTTTCACTCTTGCCAATGTCTTTGAGTCTTGAACCTTGACCAATTTCCTTGCATATAAGGAAGAGCAATTCTTAACTATGCAAAAAAATATTAAAAAAAAAACACCCCATATATAAGTATTTATACAAATCACCTTTTTTAAATAAATATTTATTAAATATAATTAAATAATAATAATAATTTAAATTAATGTAACAACCCACTAAACACGAAATTGATTTCTACACATATTGAACTGTAAAACCCAAACGCATACACACTAAGCTCTTGAACCCAGCGAACAAGAAGAGAATTTGCATCGTGAGACAGCCAAAGGAGAAATTGCATTTGTCAAGTACAAATGTAAACAATGTGAAAGAAAAGGAAAAGGAAGCACTTTTAGTTTATAGAAACTGAAACTTACAAACAACTTAGAGCAACCCATGGGCATTACCAAAAGCACCTGGTAGCGTGTTCCCAGCAACTTTTCCTTCAGAGAATCGAATTTAGAACATAGCACTCTCTGCAATTGGAAATACAGTGAAATGCAAACTCATGGCCAATGCCATCAGAAAAACAACAACCAGAATTGCCATGAAAACACCCTCAAAACACATTAATTCAGAATCACAAGTCAGTATTGCTGTTGACCTCAGTACCTGCGTCATCGACATTGGCAGCATGTGCAAGCAAGGCCAGTTGAACGAAGCTCTGGGTGTACTCCATCACATGAACCAGAAGGGTATCTCAGTCGATTTCAACACCTATGCATATCTTTTGCAGGCCTGCGGTAACGCCAAAGCACTAACGCAAGGTAAGCAAGTCCATGCCCACATGTTAAAGTATCGTGTCGAGATAAACTTGTTCTTAGCTGCTAATCTCGTTAGCATGTATGCCAATTCTGGCAGTTTTGTGAACGCTCGCAATATGTTTGACAAAATATCAGGCCAGAGTGTTTTTGCATGGAATGCCATGATCAGAGGTTACGCCATCCACGGGCAGTGTGAAGAAGCTCTTAAATTTTATTGTCAAATGGAGACAGAATGCATGCTACCTGATAAATTCACATTTCCTTTTGTGCTTAAGGCATGTGCTGCCTTACAGTCTCTCACGCATGGTTTGGAGATCCATCGCTGCATAATTAAGAGTGGGTTGGAGTCGGATTTGTTTGTGGGTAGTGCTCTCATAGACATGTATTCAAAATGTGGGAGACTGGAGTTGGCACGCACAGTATTTGACAAAATGTCTCAAAGAGATGTGGTTCTGTGGACTGCAATGGTTGCAGGATATGCGCAAAATGGGAGTTGTGATGAGGCATGTAAGTTATTTCATCAAATGGGAGATGCAAATTTAAGGCCTAATATATTCGCTTGGAATGCGTTGATTGCAGGCTATGCCCAACATGGGCTTCCTGGAGAAGCTTTGAATCTGCTTCATCAAATGCAAGTGGCAGGTATGAGACCGGACATGGTCACTCTCACTAGCGTTCTCCCTGCTTGTGCACACTTAGCAGCTCTGCAACAGGGTAAAGAGATTCATGATTATGTGATCAGAAGGGGACTTGAGTCTGATGTTATTGTGATGAGTGCTCTTATAGACATGTATGCTAAGTGTGGAATTGTCAAATTGGCACGCCATTTGTTTGACAGAATGCCTAGAAGAGACGTTGTCTCGTGGAATTCAATGATTCTTGCCTATGGAATGCACGGGTATGGTAAAGATGCAGTTGTTCTCTTCAATCTAATGCAGGAAGCAGATGTCAAGCCAAACCGTATTACCTTTATTAATGTTCTATCTGCTTGTAGCCATGCAGGCTTAGTAGATGAAGGTTTTGGATGCTTCGGCATGATTCAAGACTATGGCATTACTCCTAGTTTGGAGCATTATGCTTGCATGGTTGACCTTCTTGGTCGCGCAGGCCACCTTGATGAAGCTCATGATTTCATCAAAAGAATGCCAATTCAGCCTGATGTTGATTTGTGGGGAGCCTTGCTTGGTGCCTGCAAAATTTATTGCAATGTAGAACTAGCAGAAACTGTGGCAGAACATATTTTACAGTTAGAGCCTGATGATGCTGGATATTATGTTATGCTTTCAAATGTTTATGCGGAAGCTGGTAGGTGGGATGGTGTAGCAAAGGTCAGATCAATTATCAAAGACCGGGGATTGAAAAAGATGCCTGGGTGCAGCTGGATTGAGATTAACAACACAGTTCATGAGTTTTTTGTAGGAGGCAAATCTCATCCACTATCGGAGACAATATATGAAATGTTGGAGACATTGAGTGGGCAGATGAAGGAGGCAGGTTATGTGCCCGACACTCGGTTTGTGCTGCATGACGTGGATGAGAAGGAGAAGGAGGCTATCCTCCGTGGTCATAGCGAGAGGCTTGCCATTGCTTTTGGGCTTATCAGCACACAACCTGGGACACCCATCAGGATCACCAAGAATCTTCGTGTGTGTGTTGATTGCCATCATGCCACCAAGTTCATATCCAAAATTGTTAACCGAGAAATTATTGTGAGGGATAAGAATCGTTTCCATCATTTCAAAGATGGGCTTTGTTCATGTGGAGATTACTGGTGACAATGTGACACTAACTGAAACAGGTAATGAACATGTTTCTGTATAATGGCAATTCTGTCTATGTATTAGTTTTTCACTTGTAGTGAGCGTCTATGTCTCATAGTTGTATGTGCTAAGCTAGTTGGTGGATCAGAGTGGAGCTGTATGCAACATAAACAGTCTCGTAATTCATTTGTGTGATTTAACATGCATCGTTTTAAAAAAAATATTTAGACTGGAGACTCCCTGCAGATTATAACAACGTTACTTTAATTGCAAATTTATATTCTATTCACATAAAAAGTTCCACAGAAGTGATCTCCGAAATCAGTGGCCACATGTCCAATATGAGTTTATGGGCTAGCAAATGTGGGAGGAGATAGCAGTGGCTGTCTATTTCCTGAATCACTACTTCAATTTGAGTCTGCAGTGATGCTGGGAAGACTGTTTAATTGTGTGCATCCTTAAGCCTCCCATGCTTTTTGGGTTCATGAATCATGTTTTGGCTTCACTTAGAACATGTGAAACATGATGTGCGCTGCCTTTTTTGCTGATGTACATCGGGGGTTAATGCTGGGCAATTTGTCCTTGACCATCTCATAATAAAAACTATGTGATGAACTTCTCTCTCCTCATTGTCTCAACCTTCCCTTTAGCTAGGAGCTTGTTGATTTCAAGTTTCAACTAGTTGATGAGGGCAGTAGGCTGACTGCTGCTGCATGAATTGTACCTTTTTGCCTGGTGCCTTAAATTACTTTGTTTCTAAGACCATGGGTTCTCTAGTCCTTTTCAAGCTGCACCATGTTGGTTGGGAACAGTGAATACTAAAAGAAAAGCAACTCCCTATAGGTGCTTCATTTTCCATTTCCACTTTGCTCTGTGAGACACGAGGATAAGGTAATATAGTTAGACCTCATAGTTGACTTAGTGGCAAAACTGCCAATGCAGGTAGTAACTAAATGATTCTATTTGAAGAAAATGCTCATAATATATCCCCTCAAAATTGTAGAAGAGCCCATTTAAACTAGTTAAGGAAGAGAGCTGAGGTTAACTCTAGAGTTCATTTTCAGCAGCTCTAAAATGGGTCAGGTAGAACATGCCTAGGATCATTTCCCACTCTCCATAGGAATCCTGGACATCAATATTCAGGCCTTGCAACTGATCTTTCATGGCTGCCTTCTGATGCCAGATTTTCACGAAACTGACCTTCCAGTTTTTATGAAAATAACAAGGAAGTACCAAACAATCAATTGCTATTAGGACTTTTATAAACAACAAAGCAGGATCTTGCAACGGAAGAATATCTAGCCAAATATAGCATACAACTCTTTCCAGTGGAACACTCTAGTGGGAAAGCGAGAATCTTGCATTGGATAGTCTTCACATTGATCCTATCAGGGACCCTCAATCTGCCAGTTTCCAGGAAAATCTCCAATAAGAGCTACCACAATTGAATTGTTGATCAAGCTATCAACTTGGTATTCATGGGTGTCAAAATACAAGATGTTTGGAGGACAAAATTTTTAATTGATTATTGATCTCTTTGCTAGTTATTGTCCCTCTCTCTGGATGGCAGCAACATTGTAACACGGTTCTTTCTGCTATAATCACAGATTCACAACTAATCCAGAACTTTTAAAAATATTAATATTATTATTTTATTTAGTTTTGGTTGGGTCCATATTAATATGGCATATTAGCACTTCGAGTCTATCTTTTGACTGCTAACATTTACTCACTACAAAATTAAACTTAGTGTAAGTTTTCATGATCATTTAGTCCTTAACCTCAAATTTTCCTTTCTATACTTAATTCTCTTTATGAATTTTCAGATTTTATTTGTTTTCTGAATGTATGTTGCCATATTTATTTGCGTTTTTTTGTACTTCTTTTGCTGTGCTATTTCTAAATGGACTGACCATGTTTTCAACAGAGCACTTTCGAAATCAATATGGCATTGACGTGTCCTATTCTTTTTGAGAACCAATTAGTTACTAGTGTAACTTATTATCTTGGAATCTTCTATTGATTATTGATAAATTTATATTTTAGGTTGCCACTTGGGCTCCCACGTTTGATCTTGAAGCTGGGACGTTGATCTTGAAGCTGGGACGTGCCTTACTTTTGATGCTGCTGGATTAACAATGGATTCATTTCTCTCAGGTATGCTTTCTCACATCCTATTAAAGAGAGGGATTGTTATGAAGCATTATAAGTCACAAATTCATCGAAAGTGTGTGTACATGGATATCTTTGTGCTTGCAGGCCACACTATAAATTCGTTGCCATCTTTTCAACTAGATACTTTCAGGTGAATATTCTGGACGTGGAGGAAGAGAAGATTCAGTGAACAGTGGCATCTTAATCATGAGCAGAATGTGACCTACCAAAATGTTTGCCATACTTATGGGTGTAGTTTTAAAAATCAACAAGTTCTTCATGGAATGGAAATCTGTCTTGAAAATGGCCACTTTGACTTGTGTCTGTTTTCTTAAGATGGATGTGGCATGGCTGAATGATCATCTTTTCTGGTCTTATCTAAATAAAGGCTGCAGTTGCAATTGTGTAAATATTTTTCTTTTAAAGCTGGCAAAGATCAGGGTTCAACAGTAACTCAATACTTATTAGGCAACCGTGTTCTTGCTGTGGCCTGGGAGGTCTGCACCAGCCATGGTGAGAATGTGGGTGTAAATATCTATGGCTTGTGCTAAGATCATGCCAAGGTATATACATAAAAAATGCTAAAAATAACCGAAGCTGCATTAATAATTAACGAGTAATAGAGGTAACAGAGATCTGCACTGAGCTAACTGATAACAGAGTGCATCATGAAGCACACTATTATCAGATGTATAACTCAATAATTTGCAAGTATGATAAAGAAAGATAATATCCAGAACTGTGCATGAACAGAACATAAAGATAAACTAGAATCCAATCACATAAAGAGACACAAATATGCCGTAAACACAGGCTTATATTAGCAGCTGGAAGCCTGATAGATTGTAGTTTATACTCTATTGGTTCTGACCCCATACTCTCAAATGGAGTAAGAGTTCTTATACATACAAAGCTAGTGGCTGGTGCCTAAAGCATAATAAAATACAACATAATACAATTTCAAAAGCTGTGCACGTCAGCCTAGATTGCACTTACGATAACCAAAACAAAGCCCATACCTAGTCTTCAAAATCCGTCGGGAGGAATTTTGAAGCTCAAAATGGCACCATACAAAATTGCCAATAACAATACCTATTGAAACCATTTATGCATTTTCCTTCTAGGCATACCTCACTGTACCTTCAGAAGTATAGTTGCACAATGAGAGATGCATATACACTGCCAACAATAATCCGGTCTGTTTAACTGATGGCTCTTCCAATTGTGGGTTCTTTCCCCTCAAACTGTAGAAGTCAAGTTAGTAAATGGAAGCAATCAGTCCACAAGTGCAAATGTTGGATTTAAATTTGAATCCTATTTTATGGTTAGCATTCCTCTTGCCAAATTGCCTTTCTTTCTTTTCAATGGTAGCCCAGCCTTGTGACTCGTAGTTGTTTATTTGTATGTTAACATTCTCATGGTAAAGTGGCTTTTCTTCCTTTTCAATGGCAGCATAATATTATGACTAGTAGTTGTTTATATATATAATGATTTCTATGCCTTGACCTTACAGAGGATGCAGTTGCTACTTTGTGGAATTATGAATCAAGCTGTAATCTTTATCCCTATTGCCTAACAGGAAGGCTCACAGAAGTGCACTCTTTTAAAGTTTGAATCATTCAGGCCCATTCAAGGACAATGAACAGGAGTTCCTTTTCAAGGCTTTGATGTTACATTATGCATGTATAAGATGCCATTTATATTTATCATTAGAGGACAAGTCAACGCAGTTTGATTGATTTGTTGGACTAAGGCGGATAATATAACATTATTTTGTGTGACCTATTCGCAGCTACAAGCATCACTTGTTATAACTTATAGTCTTTTGCAGTGAAATGATGACTACTTTGTATATAGTCCCGAGTTATATTGTTTAGTTCACATCTTTGTCTCCCTCTTTTGCATAAAATGTTGGGATCTTATCAGTTCATAACAATATCTTTTGAACTTTTTCAGAGAGGCATAGGCTTTTGATTTCATTCGTAGTTTATTTTAGGCAGCTAAGATGCAGTGTCCTGTTCTGTTGGTGCAATCAGAGATTTCCTCTATTTCTTATAATTGCTATAAATTTGGTGATGTGTGGTCTCATTTATTTTCATTTTCACATCTTCTACAATACGGGTGCATCATAAGGAGCGATTCATTATTTTGTGTAGCTATAGCACCCTTACTCTTCAATGGAGGCCTAAGACAAGGCTGTCCACATTACCATAGTTTTTTTTACAAGATGGATTTATTTATAGATGTTAACAGTGCGGGAAGCCACCCGTTTTTTCCTTGCAAAGTAGATCCCTGGGAAAATCCCTAGGCACATCTCCTCATTTTGAGGATGTTACCTAGGGGGAACCAACTCGGCACAGTTTTGTCACCTAACTTGGCAGGGACATCAAGTGAGGCCCACTTCGGCAAAGGCAGCCAACCTGGGGACTTGACTCTAAGACCTCCTGCATGCTATTCACAGCTCAACCACTCAAGCTAGCCCACTAGGCTAAACTACTCTTTTTCTTCTTATAGTGTGTTCTCTTAAAGGTAGCCCAATGGAAAATAGAGGTCCTTGGTTCTCAGTTTATTAATCCTAGTCCATATTCATTGAACAAACAACCTCTCTCACCATTGATCAATGTGGCCTAATGTATTAGCAAGGTCATTGGTTCAATACATATCAAATGTTGACCATAAGGCTTCTACTCTACAATGATGAGGACACAAATTTGTAACAGTGATAATATGACGTTGTCATAGGTAGGTAAGCTACCATCTATACTTTTGTTAAAAATGATTCGGTGTAATTCGATAATCCTAATAAGATCCCTCGTTAATGGGATGACATGTCATGCTCATTGAAGATGTGAATAAGTCAATTCTACACCCTAAGGGTTGGGTTACTCGTGAGACTTGGATATTGAATTTCAATGCACTCCAATTTGATGCCATGTGCATAAACTTTAGGAGGGAGGTGGGAGATTGAGGGGCCATTGAGGGGATTGTTCCTCAATCATGTCATTTAGTGCTCCGAAGAAATAATCACATGATTATTTTATAGTTTTGTAACATTAACAAGAGGAGGAGATCTGCAATATTTGTAAGGGTTAATGGAGCGGTAGAAAGGAACAAAGATGGCACTCCTTCACATACTCTCCCTTGTGTCTGGAAGAGCCTAGATTCTATTATCTTATATTTGCGGCAATGGTAGAGTGCTTGGGAGACCTTTGGGAGTATTTGAGGATCAAAATTGAATCGTTAATCCTAGAGGCATGGATTAAGGAGTTACTAAACAAAGAATGACAGGGGATCACTTCTTCAAGTTAATAAAAACCGTTGCAAAGGATTGCTTCAATTTGGAAGGTATCGACAATGACTGCAGTTGGTTAAAGTCCATTGTGAACCCTTCAAAAATATTGCTAATGGTTGATTGGAAAGGAGTGGAGGTGAAAATTACGGGGATTTCCTATGTACAAAATTCCACTAACTTATTCTTATGGAGATTTATATAGTGCTCAAGAGACAACTCCACATGTCCAACACCTATAGATTCTCACGAACAAGGTATTTTGCATCTAATGTTGATTCCTTTGACACTGTTACCCCCCCATGCCTAGGGGTAATTAGAGGAGATCATGTCTCATGGCCCACAATGGAGACAATGATCCCGACCATGATGATGATCATTGTGTCCACATATGACAACCCAATAACCCCCCTTAGATTGCCTCTTACAACTACAGATCAACCAAGCTCATCACATCCAGACAACTCAGTGTATGGGAGATGGCAAGCCAACATCACCATGAGGTATGTTAGTCCTTCTTTCATGCAAAGTGTTGTGCTTAATTGATTGGACATGTGGATGAGGATCATTGGTTGAAGTTGGATAATGGATCACTGGCCCGAGAAGTTATGTTTGTTGTCTTGTTTCACCTTGGTGTTCAACGTTTGTGCCCTAATCTCGTGTTGTCACTGCCCAGGGAAAAGGGGTACTACCAGGGGCCCCCTCACAAGGGTAACGTTTCATTCCATGCCATACTTAACACTTTCCATCTTGGAGCCTATCACTATGTACTAAACTTCGGTAATGGGTCATGGTCTATTCTCTCATGAGAAGGGGTTGAAGGCCCAGAGGTTGATGGAGTTGCTATATATATGCTATGTAAAAATGATAAAGACCACCAATAAAAGCCACATGCTAGCTTGAGATCTACCCTCTCTAATGGCAATTGCCCCTTATCCTGATGCACTGAATGCACATCTATAACAAGACTTTAGCCCAGTAAGAAAATGAAAGATAAAAGCTTGAAACCTGTAAAGGGGACTTGCAAAATAATGAATGGGTATCAAAAGGCAATTAAGGGGTTTGAAATGCAAAAAGTACCGAGGAAAGGGTATCTCAAGCAACAAGCGCTCCCTCTATAGAGGCACTCATAGAAATGGATTTAATGACACCATAAGCCATGAAGTAAGCCCAACTCATACCACTATCACACTTACTCTTGAAGGGTTCTTTTCTTTCATTGTTTCCCTCGGGACCTATCCCTCTACTTGGGTGTTTTTCTTTCGTTGTCTTGGTTGGAACACCTACTAGGGTTGGATGAAGGCCCTCTCATATTCAAACTTGCCAACTCACATAAAGTCTTGAGTCGATGTGATGCTTGAAGGGGATACTGAGGTGAATTGTTCACATGGCTTGTATCTTAAGTAACAACTTATTTTGCGTGACTCAAGGACTAATATCTCTTATGAACATTGGTTTACCTTGTCTTATATTCTATTTAGATTTGGATGGCCCTGACATGGTTCTTGAGGGACGTCCTAGGCTTTCACCTAGGACGTTGTGTCCTTATTGCAGGACTTTTGCACGTGTGATGCAAAGTAGTGAGTCACCTAATGACTTGGCACCTTCCAACATGAGTTCTCACATCCTTTGGACCTTGGACGATGGACATATGGGTTGAAAGCCCACAGGTTGGGCAGTATACCCTAGGGCTTATTACTCACTGGATTGAGCACGTTGCAACAATTGACAGTTGGATATCATGTAGAGACGAGATGCAACTTCCTCCACCTTGGACGTAGTGTCCTAGACCCTTAACGTTGGCCTTCATTTTATGATGACATTGTTGATATTATGGTAGTTGCAGGAGGTATTAACCTTTACATGTAACCTTGCCGAGACTAGAATATTTCGGGAAGCAAGATAAACCCTAAAACGTTAGATAATAACCCTAGAAGACAAGTCGACTCAAGAAATTAATTAATATTGAGTTATTAGTCTCCAGAAAGAGAAGTCGGCCCAATCAGGTGAGTTGGAGCAGTATAAATAGAGGGCGCTAGAGCTCATTTTGGACTCACTCACACACAACTGCATAAGGACTAGAGCTGCACATGACTGGTGGAGAACTGCAACTGTTGCAGTAGTGACTTTGTCTTGGGTTATGGTTTGGAATTTTTGCTTGGTCTTTGGATATTGTTTTTTGGTACGCTAGACTTGGAGAGAGAGGTACACTACCTTGGTTAGCTTCCAGAATCATTCTATTTGTCAAGGTTAAAGGTGCTTGAGGGTGGCCTTTGTGCCTATGGTTGGGTGACAATATTGCTATATTGTCTATGGTGAAAATGAGCACATCTCTTATATTCTAACAGGTTATGGGCCCACACCTCCTTTAGTCAGTATAAACCACTAGAGGGAAGATAAGCCATATGTTATAAATCTCGTTGAAGAACTGCTGCTAGGGTTTCTAGCAGGTGGAGTTACTGAAGCACCATCGCTAGGGTTTCTAGCAGGGGCAGTTGCAAAACCCTACATGATGCAGGAGCCTCGTTGGCAAGCACGCAGAAGCAGGACCACTCAGCACGTGGGAGTTCTTCTAGAACTTCAACGTTAGCAGCTACAACCGATTTTGAAATCCACCTTAACTCAGTGCCATAATTTACCTTTGGAAGCACGCTTGAACTATTGTCGAATTTTACTCTTTGAGGAATGTTTTGAAAATCACAAGCGGAGCAGGAGTTCCCACTATGGCTCTAGAATGCGACTGGTCTAAGTTAGCCAGTAGATTAAATCTTAGAGTAGATGAGTAGGCAGGGGAAACCCTAGAAAGCCCTCTGAGTTAAATAGAGTTTTCGTATGAACAAATTAGGTCAGCTGCAAGATAGGAGAGAGTAGTGTAAGGGGACTGCAAGTTAGCAAAAGCCTCAAGCTTTCAAAGCTATTGTAATCAGAATATGTTTTGTAACCATTTTGACACTTGTGAATATAATAGAGGGAAAATTGATCCAAATGCATGGTGTGTGATTGTGTTTGAAATCTCTGTTATTTTTGTGTTTTGTAAGCAAGTGAATGAATCTCTGTAGGGGAGAAGGGAATTGCGATTGCTAATTTCCAGTTTCAATTGTTTCTCTTCATTGAAACTCTACAAGGTGTGCATCGAGCAAGAAGAGAGAGCCAGGAGATCGGGAGGAATTTCTCTGGGAGAAATCCCTTGGATCTGAGTTATCGAAATCCCTCTAACGCAAGGAGTGCGCGGGGAGTCGAGGCCTTCACCAGGCAAAGCTCAAGAGGAATAACATTTCAGAGAAGCGTTATCGAGATCTAGGAAATCCATCTCCCAGGAGAAACGAAGGTCGAGCCTTTGGGACTTAGAAAATTTTCTAAGTCTAAGAGATCAAAAAGTTCAGAGGGAGGAACATTGTCGACTGTTGGGTCGCGGAGGAGACTCAGTGATCGTCAGATTCGAGATAGGTGCGCAAGCTTTAACACTGCACATATCCAGGAGGGAGAATCTCGAAGATCTGAACAGATGGTGGAGAGTCCCCGAGGAGAAACGCCGAAACCCCGTAGGCCGTTGGATAAAGTGGAGCTGCAAGGAGGTTAGCGGCGAGGACCTCTCGATGTGCGAAGCTCAGGAGGGATAATAGCCATCGATCCCAGGCAGTTATGGACCGTTGGTCCACTTCGCAATCTCGGGTATCGCAAGTTGGGAGGACAGAGGTCCTTGACTCCTGAAACCTCGAGTCATGAAATAACGATTCGTGAGGGTAAGATTAAGGCCGTGGATCTCAAGGGGCATTGTGAGCCGTTGATCGAATGCCTGAAGCTTTCGGCATTTCGGCGACCCGGGATACAAAAGGTAAGAGTCGGGACTCTTGACCCACGAAACCCCGAAAGGACCCAGAACGTCGGATCTTCGGAGGTTGGGAGATGTTGATCTGCAACGTGGAGGTGTATCGACATTTCGGCGACCGGGGATACAAAAGGTAAGAGTCGGGACTCTTGACTCACGAAACCCCGAAAGGACCCAGACCATCGGATCTTTGGAGGTTTGGAGCCGTTGATCTGCAACGTGGAGGTGTATCAACATTTCGGCGACCGGGGATACAAAAGGTAAGAGTCATGACTCTTGACCCACGAAACCCCGAAAGGACCCAGACCGTCGGATCTTCGGAGTCGTCGATCTGCAGCGTGGAGGTGTATCGACATTTCGGCGACTGGGAATACAAGAGGTAAGAGTCGGCACTCTTGACCTACGAAACCCCGAAAGGATTYAGGCCTTCGGATGTTAGAGACTTAGAGTCGTCAATCCACAACAGGGAAGTGTTTCGGATTTCGTGACTTGGAGAAGCCCGAAGCGCCCCGTGGTAAAGTTTGTGGTCTCGTGCCTGCGGTCACGTGAGCCGGGGAAAGGGAGGAGCTAATCTCTGTTAGCCCTCACCTGGTTTTCGGGACTTGGAGGAGCCAAGGACTCGTTGTATTAGGAACCCCGGAGTCGCGAACCACGACGCGCCTATTTGAGTTAAGCTCGTGGTTGCACCTATGGTCATGTGGAGTGAAGACTCGCACCTAGTGTTGGTTTGCACGGGGAAAACGCAGATAAGGGCATGTGGACTTGGTGTCCGAGGTTCCAGTTCGGAACCAGGAGAGCCGCTCCGGCTCTGGAATTCAGAGATCCTGACCGGGAGGTTGTGCAGCCTTAAGAAGAAATAGGGGGTCTGCATCAAGTGGTATCAGAGCTGATCCTTCGTCTGTAGACTTCAGGCAAAAGAGAAAAAGAAAGAGACAGAGAACTCGGAGCTGTACTTTGTGTGTGGTAGATAGTCAGCATAATGCCGCCAAGGAAACATGAATCATCTTTAGCCAACCATGCTGTAGAGAGGGAGATGCGAGAGCTTCGCGCTAGATTGGAAACAATGGAAGCAACGCAGAGAAGAGCACCTGACGCGGGAGACGTCAGTGATGCAGAAAATGAGGAGGTTGAGGTTGAAGAAGCTGCAGGAGAAGAAGTTGCAGAAGAACGTTTGTTGAGAGCAGTTACCAGATTGGGAGGCAGAGCTAAGATAGAGGTCCTGATGTATGAGGGAAATCTAGACGCTGAAGAACTATTGGATTGGATAAGGTCCATGGACAAACACTTCGACTATGAAGATGTCGATGAGGAGAAGAAGGTGAAGTAGGCAGTCACCAGGCTAAAAGGGCATGCAACACTGTGGTGGGACGAACTGTAGGCTGAGAGGAGAAGTAAAGGAAAATAGAAGATAAAGAGTTGGGACAGAATGGTAGCCAAGCTGAAGGCTAAATTCATACCCAAGGACTATCGGATCAACCTGTTTAGGAAGCTACAGAACCTGAGACAGAAAGGGATGACAGTTAAGGAGTACACCGAGGATTTCTATAAGTTGAACATCCGAACTGGACAAAGGGAGAGCGATGAAGAAAAAGTCACGAGATATATGAATGGCTTGAGATATGAGATCCAGGACAAGCTTGACATGATGCCAGTCAAGACCGTGGAGGATGTTTATCAGTTTGCACTAAAGGCAGAGGAGAAGATGACCAGAAAACAAAACCAACGAGGAAGAGTTAAAATCTCGATCCCAAGCAAAAGCAAGGGGTTTAACCGAGATAGAACACATCAACCTAAGGATGAGTTTGAGAAACCACACAATCACTCAGAACGAGGAGGAAGTTCCTGAGGAAGACAGAATGGTGGAAGAAACTCTTCTAGAGGAAGAGGCAGAGGAGGAGTGAGGTGCTATGCCTGTGGAAAGACAGGGCACATGTCTTGGGAATGTCCCGAGAAGAAGAAGCAAGGAGGAGAATCTCACGTTTCAGAAGCACAGCGAAGAGATGTTGAAGCAGAAGGAGTAGAGGATGGAGCATCCCTGATGTTGAGAAAAGTTCTCTTGAAACCAGAGGCAGAAATTGAAAAGCCAATGCAGAGAAACAATCTCTTCAGGATGACTTGCAAGACTAAGGACAAAGTATGCAAGGTGATCGTTGACAGTGAGAGCACTGACAACCTAGTATCCACAGAGATGGTGGAGAAATTGGAGTTGAAGACAACTACACACTCAAA
>SNQJ01S0025549.1:70537-85709 GCA_010110895.2 Picea sitchensis
CTGATACAACATCAAAAGAAACAATATCACAACACAAAGGATGGAAACACATCATCACAACGCGAAGCTGGAAACACAGCACGAGGCTGGCAATACATCACAAAAATTAAGCTGACACATCATCACAACAATTAAAATAGAAAACACCACACAACAATTAAGTTGGAAACACCACAACAATTAAGCTGGAAACACAACAATTAAGCTGGAATCACAATACTAGACTGGATTTACGTCACAATAATTAAGATGGAAGCTCAGTACTAGGCTGGATTTACGTCACAACAATTAAGCTGGAAGCACGGTACTCGACTGGATTTTCGTCACAACAATTAAGATGGAAGCACAATACTCGGTTGGCTTTACGTCACAACAATTAAGCTAGAAGCACGGTACTAGACTGGCTTTACGTCACAAAAATTAAGCTGGAAGCACAGTACTAGGCATATCTCACCACAACATTTAAGCTGGAAGCACATAACTACACTGGCTTTACGTCACAACAATTAAGTTGGAAGCACAGTACTAGGCATATCTCACCACAACATTTAAGCTAGAAGCACATAACTAGACTGGATTTACGTCACAACAATTAAGCTGGAAGCACAATACTAGCTTGACATATCTCAACACAACTCCCCCTTTCGAGGGAGGTCCTTTCGGACTATACCAAGCTTATCTCGAAAGTGTTCAAACTTTACACGAGATAGAGGCTTGGTCAACACATCGACAACCTGTTCATCCATGCTAACGTACTGGAGCTTTATGGATTTTCTTTGCACCATGTCATGGATGTAATGGTATCAGATCTCTATGTGTTTCGACTTATCATGAAATACAAGATTCTCTATCATCTTTATGCAGCTCTGGTTGTCACATAGGATCGTGATTGCTTCCATCTCTAGGTCGAATAGACCGGTCAACAACTTTCAAAGCCATATAGCTTCGCAGCTGGCAGAACACGCAACAATGTATTCTTCTTCCGCTGTACTGAGAGCAATGCTGGATTGCTTCCTACTCTGCCATGAGATCATGGCTGATCCCAAACTGAAACAACATCTTGAAGTGCTCTTCCCGACAGAGACACTTCCTGCCCAATCTGAATCAGTGTACCCACTTAGTGTGAAATCATGATCTCCATCATAGTTGAGACCACAATCTAATGTACCCTTAAGGTACCTCATCACATGTTTTGCAGCAACTAGGTGAACATGTCTGGGTTCTACCAGAAACCGACTCAAAGTGTTCACGACAAAAAAAATATCTGGTTTGGTGTTTGTCAGGTACATCAGTGATCCAATGATTTGTCTATACAGTGTGGCATCAATCAATTCTGACGAAGTGTCAACCAGTAGCTTCAACTTCGTTTCCATGGGTGTATTCATGGACTTGCACTTCAACATGTCGAATCTCTTCAGGATTTCGACTGCATACTTCCCTTGGTTAAGGAAGAATCTCTCTGGAATCTGTCATACCTCAAGACCTAAGAAATAATGCATTAGGCCAAGGTCTTTCATCTCAAATTCTACAACGAGCTTCTTCTTACATTCGGTGATGAGATTTTCTTCTCTAATCAAGAATAAGTCATCCACATACAACAACAATATCACCGACTCATCATTCATAACCTTGAAGTAGATGTTAGAATTAGATTTACTCTTGGTAAATCCCAAGTTCGTCAGGAAATTGTCAATTCTATCATATCAAGTTCTAGGAGTTTTCTTCAACACGTACATATCCTTCTTCAACTGGCAGACACGAGTCTTTCTATCTTCAATCTTCAAATCAATTTTTCTCATTACATTGTACCAATCTGGTACACTTGCTCAGCGACAACTCAATCTGCACAAACATGTGTTGGCTCTATGTGCTTTCTGTAATGCACTATCCGACTCACTGTCTGGGAGTATGTCCTCTACTCTCTCTACAATTGTTCCTTCTGGAATCTGGGATTCTGCACCTGCAACTTCTCAGAGGCTGATAATGACTGCTTCATTCTCACTGTGGCTGCTAAAATATGAGAGTAACTCCTCTTATTCTATCACAGCAACAATTTCATCTGAAACTAAGAGTGGCTCAATAACTGATATTGAAGATAACTCTTCTTCTTTCATGGAGGTAACTCTATCTTTCATTGTAGTCATGTCTCCATGACCCAACTAGTGTACTGCACCAACTGCCACTCAATTTTAAATATGGGGATTGCTCCCCCTACATCTCATACTATATATGAATCATGGTTGTTCTGGTTGTCTGGAACTATTTCTTCAATAAGTGTCTTGTCATAGTCTTCTCCCCTTTGCTGGGAGAATCCTCTGGACACACATCAGGCTTTGTACATCTATAACACGTTTGATCTGTATGGATCAATATTGGAAGTCAATATTGACTTCTCATCTCACGGAAGAAACCATATCCTAGTCTTTCTGACTAGCTTCCTTCTTTGTCACTGAAACAAGCGAATCATCCCAGAGATTTCATGTCTCCTAGGAGTCTCTGAAGTTACGATCTGTCTTTTGGTCCTGGAAGTTTTCTCTTCATCTGATCCTTTCTGATATTAGGCTTACTCTCAATTTCTTCTGAGTCTACAAGGACTTCATCATCTCTTACAGGGTATACGTGGTGTTGCATACCAAGTCTAAATATGAAAGACTGAGTCAGGCTTCAAACGAGGTCTGCTTCTTGTTCTAATGTTCAATCATATTTGGAGTCTTCTGCTCCTTTCAATCAATCTTCATATGAGATACTCTGAATCTCAAGAGATAGATTCTTCTTCATCTTCTTTGGTGCATGAGTATATATGGTCATGCACGTAGTCTGCTTCATGTCTCATATAATATGTTTCCTTCTGCAACCTTCACTATAGCTTCCTCAGGGTTATCACCTGTGACCTGAAACAAGGTCAACAAAATAGTAAGCAAGAGTAATATTCTTTTGATAATAGCAGATAAAACAATAGCACGAATAATCATCATAGTCTCTCCTTTAGAGCTATCACTCGTGGCTTGTTTGAAGCAACGATCAAAATTAAGAGATACACTACAAAATGAGGTCAACACTCTTATAGTGTTGTGCTCGAGCATTCCTCCATGGAAACCTGGAACTAACACACGAGGTTTCTCCTAGAGGAGGTGTTAGTTGTATCAGGGAAATGATTACATTATGCATTTACCTCTATATGCTCACATGCTACCAAGTATAATACTTTTCAAAGACTGCTATCTCAACTTGTCATGTGTAACTTTGAATCTTATCAACTTGATTAATCAAACCTACGACTTGGAGCCTTGTCCTCAAGAATGAGTGCGCTTTCTTTTCTGCCAAGTCTCCTTCACTCAATATGACGAGTGCTTTCTTCAACCTGTCTTCTGTACTAAGAGAATATGCTATATTGACAGAAGGTTGGGTTAGAGGATAAGCTCTATGATCTCAACTTTTAATCCATCTAATACCTTGACTCAGATTTTGATCAAAGGTTAGAATGATGGTCATGCAACATTGATAAAAATAATGTCATAAAAAATAGATGCATATCAGAATAATCACACCTGGGTTGCATCATTCCTCTGAATGTGTTGGATCTTGAGATCTTCTGGATCTATGGAAAGAGATCCCTTCTCCTGCAAATACCCTTTAAATCTTATCCATTTAAACATGTGTGAGTACATACCTTTGACGACACTTGCAGATAGAGGCACCATCTGGTAGCAACGGAAATGATCACCAACTCTTAAGAACTTTAAGGGTGACTGCAATTGGTACTATGGATGCAACTGCAACTGATACTGTAACTGCAATTGATACTGCAATTGATTCTAAGATTGCAACTGCAACTGATACTACGGATGCAACTGCAACTGATACTGTAACTGCAATTGGTTCTGAGACTGCAACTGCAACTGCAACTTAGGGTTTTATGAGGAAACCCTAATTTTTCAAACTTCAAATTTTGAGATTCTGATCCAGGGGATAGATGTGCTAAGCTGAGGCGAGTAAGCTGGTGCAGTCAGATTTATGAAAATCTAACTTTTACCCCCTCAAACTTGACCAACGGATTTCTGGATTGGTGCTTCTGGTACTCTAGTTTTTTGGTACTTTGTGAAAACTAGGGTTTCACTTTCCGGGAGATCTAGCCACTGAAAAGTTGCACCGAGGATGCCAAAGTGATCCTTAAGGAAGGACACACTTTTCTAGATGGTTTTGGGGCTGAAATACTTCTTCAATAAAAAACCCTAATTTGCATGTATGACAACAGTGACATTTTTCACTTTCTCTTGTGAAATATTCTCTCTTCAGCTTAGCTCTGATACCATGTTAAGGTTTAAGATATTATTAGAGTTCAATAGCATAAGAAATGATCGCTAAGAAATACACAATCACAAGAGACACATCACTTATCCTGGGAAACCCTCATGGGGGAGAAAACCCAACAAAACTTCCTTATTATAGATAGCCAATACAATGCCAAGAGATAACTCAAACAAATACAGAAGGTCCTCTCCCAAGAATGTGCCTCTCTCTCTCTCTCTCTCTCTCTCCTCCAACTGTAGCTCCGAAACTTGATCCTTAATGAACAAGTGAGTGTGTGTCTAAATGAGGTGCTAGCCTCCTTATTTATACAACTCTAACACATGTGGACGGAGATGTCTCTTCACTGGCAGGGCCAAATTCTTCTTCTGGGTGGTTATAACCACCTTTAATATATTCTGGGGCTGACTTCTTATTATGCCTATTACAATTATGTTTTGACCAATCCACAAAAGGGGATTTGGTCTTTTACAATAGCCGACATGATCAATCCGCAATAGGGGATTGATCTAATGAATAATACAACAATAATAATTAGAATACACTTTGCAGTTACGTTATTTCAACAGAAAGTGCCAAACTTTGTCCATTGAACCTCAGAGCCCAAGCTCTCATACCATGTTGAAAAATAAAAAAAATCCGGCATAAGTTCCCATAAGTTCCCACCACATATTGAAGGATATGACTCCAGAAGATGCTTTCTTAGGAAATAAAGAACACTTAAGAATCTTTGGGTTCCATGTTTACATTCATATCCCCAAGGATACAAGGAAGAAACTAGAACCCTCAGTAAAGAAGGGCATATTTTTTGGATATAGTGAATCCTCCAAAGCCTACATAATCTATATTCCAGAACAATAGAAGATTGAAGTCAACCGAGATGTAACCTTCGATGAGACGATGGCTTTCAATAATTCTATAGAAGAATCCATGGAAGAATAATATGGAGAGCCTAAAGAAGAAATCACCTGTCTTCCAGAAAGTCAGAATCAATCATTGTACCCAAAACTAGAAAACATCCAACTTGGCTTGAAGCTACTCTACAAGAAGCAGAAAGACTCAAAGCTCCAAGTGGCACTTTCAGAGAAAGAAAGAAGCCCAAAATATTCTCCAGCTATGCAACATGTATGAAAAAACTTATAAATGAAGAACCCACCACATTTGAAGAAGAAATTCAAAAGAAACAGTGGAAAGAAGCCATGACATAAGAATACCAGTCTATCATGAAAAATGACGTATGCGAAATTATGCCTAGACCCAAGGAAAAATCAATGATAACTTCAAAATGTATCTACAAGATCAAGCACGCAGTAGATGGAAGCATAGATAAATACAAGGCAAGGTTCGTGGTTAGAGGGTTCTCCCAGAAGGAGGGAGAATATTATGACGAAACCTTTGCTCCTGTTTCCATATATACTTCTATTAGAGCCATTATGTCTCTTACTGCTTCCATGGGATGGAGTTTATATCAGATGGATGTAAAGACAACTTTTCTCAATGGAGCAATTGAAGAAGAAGTATACATTGAACAACATCAAGGTTTTGAGGTGAATCCCAGAAGAACTCAGGTTTACAGATTAAAGAAAGCCATGTATGGACTCAAGCAAGCTCCAAGAGCTTGGTATGACATAATTGTCAGTTAATAAGACTTGGTTTCTCTGAGAGTCATGCATATCCAAATATCTACTACAAGGTTGTGAACAATGCAACTGTGATTCTACTGTTGTATGTCGTTGATTTATTCTTGACGGGTGCAAAGTCTTTCATCACCCAGTGTAAGAAGGAGTTAGCTTTTGAGTTTGATATGAAAGATCTTGGTCCCTTGCATTATTACTTGGGACTAGAAGTATGGCAGAAGCATGGTGAAGTCTTCCTTGGACAAGGAAAGTATGTAATAAAAATCCTTCAGAAATTTGGAATGATGGATTGGAAATCCATGGCCACTCCTATGACCACAAACATAAGAAAAGTAAGAGACTCAATTTATGATCCAGTAGATTTATCCTTGTATCAACAATTGATTGGATCGTTGATGTATATAGTGAATACTAGACCAGATATTTGCTTTGTTGTAAACACTTTAAGCCAGTTCCAGGTGGAACCCAGACATGAGCACTGGATAGCTACAAATCATGTTCTAAGATATATTCGTGGGATGTTAAACTATGGTTTAAGATACACCTCAACCAATGATATAAAAATTCATGGATTCACAGATTCAGATTGGGAAGGGAGCGCAAAAGACAGAAGGAGTACTTTAGGGATGTGTTTTAGCTTGGGATTTTCTATGATATCATGGGCCATCAGGAAACAAAAGTCTGTCGCACTCAGTACTGCAGAAGCATAATATATCGTAGCATGTGAAGTGTGTACCGAAGCAGTATGACCGAGGAAGCTGATTTCTGGACTATTTGTTCAAGTACCAGATTCAACCGTAATATACTATGGCAATCAAAGTTGTATGAAGCTATAAGAACACCGAGTGTTTCATGACCGGTCGAAACATATTGAGATCAAATACTACTTTATTCGTGATAAATTCTAGGAAAGAGAAGTGAAACTCCAGTATATCTCCATAGATGAGTAGGTAGCATATATTTTGACAAAGCCTCTGTCCAGAATAAAGTTTGCATACTTAAGGGACAATATGGGGCTTGTGGAGATAACTCCCCTAGTTGAAAGGGAAGAGATGGCTCCCCAGGTTGGGAGGGAGAACTGATATGTTATTGATTTATGGGCAGTCACCTTCCAGTCCGAAAAATGGCCCAAGATTTCTGATGGACAAACATTTTCATAATGAAAATGGTCCGATAGATTGTTGATGTACCATAGATAACGATGCCCCTTGTGGCCAATGTGGGGGAATGGTATAGGACATTCATTCTTCTTGGAAGTCACTCTAAGTAGTGGTCAAGAAGAATGGTCCGCCTCTTTGGGAAATCATTCTTTCGAAGTTCACAGTTGTGAGTTGTTTCGAAGAATGGTCCATTATAGGAGGTTGGTGCAAGGCAGTCATTTCCATTAGGAAATGGTACGAACAATCATTCCCTAGGGCAAACTCATTCTCTCAAGGTTGCACTGTGATTAGTGCTAGATGAATGGCCCAATTAGGTGAATGGTCCAGGTTCAACAATCAGGGACAAGCATTCCCTAGGGCATACTCATTCTTTCCAGGTTGCATTGTGATTAGTGCTGGATGAATGGCCCAGTTAGGTGAATGGTCAAGGCTCAGAAATCAAGGACATTTATTCTTCTATGCTTGAGAAGAATAGTCCAGATAGCCCATGGATGAAGTTTAAATTTCTGAGGGAAGATGCTCTTCCATATATCATAGATGTGAGTGGAAGAATGGCCCAGATGACTCAGTTTGTATCATGATATTGTTGATATAAGATGATATGATTATTGTAGAGACTGTATGTCTCTGGATAGTAGCTGTATGCTACTGTGGTGGATGTGATCCACTGGTAGTGACTGTGTGTCACTGGTTAGTAGCAATGTGCTACTAGGAGTGGTTGTGTACCATTGGATAATAGTTGTATACTACTACGTATAGACATAGTTGTGTTTTATTGGATGGAATTGTTCTGATTGCCATGGAGACTATCTAGTTGGATAGTGGTGCTTGTAATTTGATCATGAGATACTCTGTGTGGCTATGATGATGCTACCGATTGAATGGTTTGTTTGTGCTCAAGACTATTTCCTTCAATACCTCCCTATCTAGGAGGGAGTGTTGATATTATGGTAGATGTGGGAGGTATTAATCTCTACATGTAACCTTGACGAGACTAGAATATTTCGGGAATCAAGAGAAACCCTAAAACATTGGATAATAACCCTAGAAGACAAGTCGACTCAAGAAATTAATTAATATTGAGTTATTAGTATCCAGAAAGAGAAGTTGTCCCAATTAGGTGAGTTGGAGAAGTATAAATAGAGGGCGCTAGAGCTCATTTTGGACTCACTCACTCACAACTACATAAGGACTAGAGGTGCGCATGACTGGTGGAGAATTGCAACTATTGCAGTAGTGAATTTGTCTTGGGTTATGGTTTGGAATTTCTGCTTGGCCTTTGGCTATTGTTGTTTGGTACGCTAGCCTTGGAGAGAGAGGTACACTACCTTGGTTAGCTTCCAGAATCATTCTATCTGTCAAGGTTAAAGGTGCTCGGGGGTGGCCTTTGTGCCTATGGTTGGGTGAAAATATTGCTATATTGTCTATGGTGAAAACGAGCACATTTCTTATATTCTAACAAACATCACCTTCTAGGGTTTTATGTTGATAAGGTTTGATGATTACTTGGGGTACCATTGATGATTTGACATGACCATGGACGAAGAGGCATACCATTTCCATCACTACACCTTGAGATGATGCCACGTGGCCTTGGATGGCCCTCCTATGCCCTTGGGAGGTTTGACGTCACCACATGTGTGGCATTATGATGACATTTTTGCATGTTTTATCATTTGTAGAGGTTATTTGAGGGGTTGGCCCCACTTATAATGAAATTTCACTTTATTATGTGGACAAAGCACTAGGGTTTACCTCACATAAAGAGGCTAGTGCTAGGATTTATTTTTCATCACCACATTCCTCACCACTTGGTAGAGGAGAACCTCTCTAAAAGTTCGTTATTTTCTCTCTCTTTGACTCTTTTATCTCATGCGCTAGTCTTGGAGGAGGTTCTTTGTGGATGGTTTTCTCTCTTGGATGGATATTTTCTATAATTAGGGTTTGAATGATCATGCTACTTGGAGGAAGTAAGTAATTTTATGCAATTTGTTGAACTTCTTTCTAATGTTAAAAGTGTTAGATTGCTATCTTGTTGTAAACTTATTGTCTTGCTGAAACTCTAAGAAGGAGACATAAGTGCTTCTCTCCTTCATAAAGTTTTTATTGTCCAAATTTGTGAAGCATTCTTTGCTAGGGTTAAAAGCCTAAGGCCCAAAATTTCTTGCACTTTAGGGTTTTATCCCTAGCCTTTGGTCCTTGACCTAAGTGAAGCTAGAAGAAGAGAAAAATGACACCTAGGGCACATGAGTGTTTGCACCATAGGTACCTCTTTCCTCAAAGTCTAAAACTTAAGGTCCAAGTGTGTTTGCGCCTTAGAGTTTAGACCTTACCTCTCTTGTTTCATCTAGTTCAATCTTCAAGCTAATGCATTTGTGACTCCATGAACCCTAGAGGACATCGACACTAGTCTAGAGGTGTTCTTGTGGCTAAAGTAGCGATTAAAATCAACATTCTCTATCTCTCAATCATCTTACAACCATTGAAAACTACTTTAATTTGCTGAATACACTCATTTACAAGTGGCTTAAACTACTCATAAAATACTTCTATAAATTGAATGATGTTATACTTGTTGAATGCTTACATTTCATGATGAATTTCTACATTTCTGAGTACTTTTATTTGTTGTTGTTGCAATATATTAATTGTTGTTACACAATTCGTTTACTGCTGTAATTTGCAATAGCTATAGCATTTATTAATTGTCTAGTGTCTAAGAGGTCATTATTGCACCCTATAACTTGGTAATTGTCTATATTATGCTGCAAATTGTTTACTGTCTCGTACATGTACACCAACTACTTTGTTATCTTCCATCCCTTTCCTAGACCTAGACTTAATTAATAGGTGGCCAAGATAGGGGTTGTAGGCTTGACTAATATTACTATTTGATCCCTTGAGGTCACCAAGGGATCCTCCCTTGTGGTGTACCTTTTCCATCACTAAAACGAGGGAAGTGTCTACGTAGGTGACAATGATAGATTCTTCCATGATTACACAAGATTTGGGATCTCGTGGAGGGATTTGCATAAGTACAAATCCTGTGATAACATGCACATTAACCAGAAAAATTTTGATGGAAATACATTATAGAAGCTTTGTCCACTGTAAAGTTGCTTCTAATGTCTTCACTCTATAGTTTGCAATCTCATCCATTTATATCAAATGATAGATCAATAAGTCAAGACTTTTTGATGATTGATTTTCTTGGTCAATGTTGTTAGTTAGGTTTGGGAGATTTTTCCTATGTAAAGGCCATTTGAAATTTTATGGCCTCCTTTATCCACTTTGTTTTGTCAAGGTAAAGGGTAATGTTTTATCTAACTGTTGCCGCACTATTATGTAATCATATCTAGTTAATAGAATTATAGAACTTTCATTGGACAATCATAATAAGATGTCTTTCCTACTTCCAAATCTATAGACCAATATCAAAATTATATTTCCTTAATTAAAAGGCCATCGTAGAAGGTGGCATTAATTCCAATAGGTCTTGTTACCCCCTAGGGGTGACAAATTTTGGAGACACTCGCAACGGTGTCATGTCGCTACGTGAATGAGGTGTTATTCTCATCTTCTCCATATCTCGACAGAGTTTCTCTTGATCTCCACCAGATGTATGATCGTGCTAGCTCAAATATGGTGTATCTCACCTTCATCCCCACTCCTCAGATGATAGATGTTATGGATGGTATAGTATGGTTCACTATGCTTCATTTCTACATTATGTGTATCAATGTTCATTTGTATGTGGTGATATAACTTCTTAGCTCGTTGTAAAGTGGTAAACACCTAACGATTACTAGTAGCACTTCATAACATCATATGGTTTTATTACTTTCCTCGTAGTAACTTGGGGAACATGTTTTCTATTAGAAGTGTGTCATTTCTCGGGTTAACCTGTACTACTGGGTACCTAGCTTAGATAACATTGTCCACTTTCTGTTAGTGCTAGGAGTCACCCTCAGATTGTAGGAGGATAAGCCCAAACACCCATCAAAATGTTTGTGGAGGTAGGTTTATGATTGGAGGTCAAATGGACAAAGCTCAGCGTAAGAATGTTTAAACACAAAAAACTGGGCCAACAATGCATAAGAAAATGAGGTTCTCATTAACTTCAGTCAATGGTTTAAGGCTAAAGGTGAGAAGGAGGAAGACTTAGTGAGGAAAGTGGACAAGTCTACCATGAGCATCCAACCTTCAAGAAACTTGGTGCAGAGAAAATCAGGTACAAGATCACTCTTGAACTTAAGTTTAAGATATTGAAATATATCACAACAACATTATAATCAAACCTCCATTACAATACAACTACAACATCTTGTCCAAATCATCAATGCACAAACATTTCAACATAAGAGGAAACATGACAATGAAAGAAAATACTGAAACAGATCATAACAACATCATAATCAAACCTCCATTACAATACAATTACAATATCTCGTCTGGATCATCCATGCACGAGTGTTTTAGCACAAGAGGAAACAAGATGATGAAAGAAACTCACTTCTATTAATGAGAAAGTCTCAGGTCTCATACATAACCAGAGAACAACTCTGCTATCAAACTATTACAAAATAGGGAGCTCTGCTCAACCATCGACCTTAACAAATTCTCAAACTAATCTATTTATACTCAGATTAGTGGAAAACCGCTAGGAGAGTCATCCGTCCATATCGTCCAAGGCTCTTCATTTGTGTATCCTTCTGTCAGACGCAAGCTCAGATCAACATGGGCCTTCAGAAAAAACCATCCATCGTGGTACCTTGGGCTAATAGTTCTGTCTCCACGGGCATACCCTCCATGCTTTTCATTTATGGAGTGAGCCGAGGTTTCAACTACCATTCCTTGTTCATTAATTGATTTCTCCTCGGGATCGGGACAAGGCTTGACAACTAGGGGGCATCCACGTTCTGCTATTGGATTCAACGCTAAATGAGCACATGATTTTGGGGCCGTCGAAAACAGTTTGGACCCACACCTCTTTTGGGCCCGAAACTCACCACCTTCTGCCACATAGCTCTCCCGCAATACCATGGTTTATATTTCGGCCCGCTCAAGGATTTTAATGCCCGATCATGTTGCGGTGACGAAATGAAGCATGGACGTTGATCTGAATGGCCCTGTGATCTCTGCCATTGAAACATGAACTTGTCCGCTGCTTGTATCTCAGTCCAAATGGACTTCCTTTGTCCACTGTGCTTCATGCTCATAGTTTTCACCTGTATCAACAAAGGACTTGGACGACTTGCTGCGAGCTCAGGAAAACTAGATGACCAGTACTTTGAACCCAAATCCTAGTAAGTGTTTATCCTTCGAGAGAAACAAAAAAACCTTGGGATGAGACTCAGTCCAGCGAGGCACCAAGGGAAGACATGTCCTTAAACAAAAGGGAAATCGAATTTACCAGTCAGAAGGGAAAAATTCTATGACTGGCATACAGAAAAGAGAGAGATGAGGAAAGGGCGCAAATCTAGGTATTAACAACAATTACAGATGACCCTTGACAACTTCATGTGATAACATTGGCTCCACAGGGGATGACATGCTCCCTGTGAGCTGCTAAGAACAAACAGTTTCAGTGCCTTATCTTTTGGGTCATGGGGTCAATTATTCAAACATAAATCAAAGAGAAAGTGGTATCTACAATGGATGAAAATCCAATCATAGCTTAAGAAAAATATTTTTTCAGAAAACACCCATTGATAGGGCCACCAAAAACTTGGGAATCCTCCAAGTTCTACAATTTATAAGTGTTATTTGAAAATACCTCAGAAATCTTGAAAGGACCAATCCATAAGGCTTCGAATTTACCATGTTTTCCTTTGTCTTGCTTGGGTTCATCCCATTTGAGCACTAGATCTCCTAGCTGAAAATATTCCTTGATTACCTTCTTGTCAAAGGCTTGTTTTATCTTCTGCTGATGGTCCTCATATTTATCATGTAGCTGCTCCCTAGTCTGCTGTACTTCTACCAGCTATTGTATCCTCCTGACCATATCATCAGGTTCTCCTTGGTAGTCCTGGAGGAATTTTTCCACATGCAAGGAAAGATGAGTAGGAAAGATAGCCTCAACCCCATACACAAGATGAAAAATGGAAATACCAAGTGACCTCTTTGTTGTAACTCTGTCAACCCATAAGGGGAATTTTAGCTTTGAGTCCCATTCTTTCTTATTGTCATCTAACAATTTCTTGATGATCTTTATGAGGCTCTTGTTAGAGGACTCTGCCAAACCATTTCCTGGGGGGTAGTAAGGAGTAGAGTGGACTAATGCAATACCATACTGTTCATAGAACTTGATCAATGGTTCAACTTTGAAGGAGGCAACATTGTCAGTAGAAATCTTGCTTGGACAACCAAATCTGGACATGATATCTTCAAGAAAGCTAATGATTACCTTATGGGAGGCACTACTTGTAGGAATGGCTTCTATCCACTTGGTGAAATAATTAGTGGCATTCAAATCCATCTATGTTGACCACTTGATGCTGGGTGGATTTCTCCAATGAAGTCAATACCCCCCTGTTGAAAAGGTCCAGAAACCACCATAGGCTTCAAAGGAAAATATTTGAGCTGTTGATTTTTTTTTGGCATTTGACACAAGCTCTAACTTTTGTGCAAACATTAGTAAAAAGGGCAGGCCAAAAATACCCATCTCTAAGGATCTTATAAGCTATGGTTCTCCAAAAATGATGGCACCCACATAAGATGTCATGAAAATCAGCTATGGCCCTTTGGGCCTTCTGTGGATCCATACATCTCAAAAGAACTCCTATAGGATCTTTCCAATACAAAACCTGATCAATGAGACAATATTTGATTGCTTTAAGCTTCAAATCTCTCACCTTGTTCCTGTCCAAGCCATTAGGAGGCCGCAACTTCTGCAAAAAATGTATGATATCTTTATATCAAGTGCATTCTGCCAAGCTACGACTGACATGAGATCTTTTATCACCAAAATCAACTTCCTGAATTTCTGAGTTTATATTCATGAAATTAACCCCCAACTCTTTTCAATTTGATTCATTCAACAACTTGGCTAAACTTTGACATTTCATCAATTTAGTGGACTTCATATCAAGGTCAAATTCCAGAATTTTAGCAATCCATTTGCTTCTCTTTCCATCTATGTCAGGCTAGATCAATATCTTTTTCACTGAGGCTGAAGGGACATATGCAACAATCTTTGAATGTAGAACATATTGCAAGATACCAGATATAATAAATATGAATAACATAAATAAAATGATAGAAATGGCAGAATAACAGTAATATATCCAGCATAATCTCCACAATAACACATAAATGATATAAGAACAACAAAAACAACACTTTGATTCAGAAAGAAATGTTCACAGGCCTCTCCGAGGGGGAAACCTCCAATTGAGCAACGCTTTGTTACAATAATCTCCAAGCTAGGGTTTTCATACCCTCGACCTTTATTTATACTAAATATGTCTATCAAGAGAAGCATCTAGAGGAAGATTCTTCTAGAAGCAAAAGATTCTATTAGGTCTTCTTACATCCGCCTTATTCTATTTTATTGAAAGGCCTTATTAATATTGAACTTTATTACATCCGAATATATTGATCTACCTATGTGCGGGTTAGGACCCTAACATGTCCGCCCCCTTAAAAACAACCTTGTCCTCAAGGCTTGAGATGTGGAAACTGCTGCAGAATGGTAGCTGGTTCCCAAGTGACATCTGCTGGAGTTGTATCTTTCCACTAGAATAACACTTCCTTGATGGTTCTCTGATGCAGGCGACGCTCACGCTGGTCCAAAACTACTTTTGGTTGTAGCCAAATGGATCCTTCTTCAGATAAATCGGGAAGGTTGGTTTGAATTTGGCACCTAGTTCCAATCACATTCTTTAAGCATGAAACATGAAAAACTGGATGTAGCTTCGACTGACTGGGCAGAGATAACTGATATGCGACTTGCCCCACATGCTTGAGAACTATATAAGGACCATAAAATTTGGGCGCTAGCTTCTGACAATGCTCGGCCTTGAGGGAAGTTTGCTTGTATGGTTGCAGTCACAGAAACACCTGATC
>SNQJ01S0025549.1:91561-103132 GCA_010110895.2 Picea sitchensis
GAAGATCCTTCTAGAAGCGGAAGCTTCTATTAGGTCTTCTTACATCCGCCTTATTCTATTTTATTGAAAGGCCTTATTAATATTGACCTTTATTACATCCGAATATATTGATCTACCTATGTGCGGGTTAGGACCCTAACACATATATTCTAAAAGCCTTGAGGGATTTAACCAAAGCATAAGCATTCTTTTCCATGATATCATATCTCACTTCTGCATCCCTCAATGCTTTGCTAAAAAAGGAAATAGGTTGCTCTAACCCCTCTGTATTTTTCTGTAGAAAAACAACAACCAATGTGTCAAATGAGGCACAGGAAAATATCAGAAACTCCTTGGAATAATCAGGGTTGATGAGTAGGGGTGCTTCAGTCAAGGCCTTTTTGATATGATCAAAATATTCTCGAGCCTCATAAGTCCATTTCACCTCATTTTCCTATCTGAGCATGGTTGTAATGTACTTCACTAATTCAACAAATTTAGAGACAAACTTTCTTAGAAAGTTGATTTTACCCAAGAAAGACTGAACCTATTTCTTAGATCTAGGAAAAGATAAGGTCTGGATGGCCTCTACTATGCTTGGATAAATTCTTACCCCTTCTGTCGACACAATGTGCCCCAATAATTTACCTTCCTTCATAGCAAACATAGATTTCTTAGGATTGATAAAGAGACCAAACCTTCTGCATTTAAGGAAGACCTTCTTCAAATGATGACAATGTTCTTTGTCAGATTTTGAGAACACTGTAATGTCATCCAGATAGATGACTACAAATTTTTCTTTCTCTCCAATAAAGAAAATGTCCATGGCTCGCTGGAAGGTTTCTCCTGCATTCATCAATCCAAAGAGAATTTTAGCATACATGAATGTGCCCCAAGGAGTAGTGAAGGTTGTCTTCTCTCTATCTTTAGGTAGGACAAATATATGATTGTAGCCAGAGAAGCCATCAATCATAGACATCCTAGATGAACCACTCTCTGCAAAATGTGCTCCATCTTTGGCAAGGGCCAGTTATCTTTTTTGGATCTCTTGTTCAAATTATTGAAATCAACACATAACCTGATTTCCCCATTTTTCTTCCTCGCAGGCACCAAGTTAGCCACCCATTCTGAATATCTCAAAGGGATGATGATCTGGGCATCCAACAATTTTTTCACTTATTTTTCCATAATAGGAAACAACATGGGATTTATTTGTCCGAGTTTCTGCCTAAAAGGATTGGTCTCCTCTTTCAAAGGGATCTTATGTTCAATGATGTCGGTGTCATATGTTCTTAAATCTTCATATTTCCAGGAAAACACATTAGCAAACTCTTTCAAAAGCTTGACATACTCAACCCTTTGTTCCTTTGAAAAGATTCTAGACAATTTAACATACTTTGGGTCTTCCTTTGTTCCTAAATTTCATTCAGTCACATCAACATTTTCAGTTAAACCTTTAATCTTTATAGCCACATCATTTCTGTCAAACAATCTCTCCAAGGGGGCAAGTCCTTTTGGAATATGGTTACTGTGTAACTAAATGATATGATGGTCAATAATTTTATTTAGAAAAATATCAGCATGAGGGATTTCTTCAGTATCATGATCTTGATCAATATGTAAAGCAAACAATTCACCCACAATCTCAAGAAATCTTTTTATCTCAAGATCATCCTCAAAAACCTTCCAATGTTTGACATTGTTAGGAATAGAGGGTCTATACTTTACTTCCACATCATACTTGAGTTTGGGGGGCAAAGGAACCATGAAATTACTTTCTGAGATAACAAAGGAATCTACCACAATGTTATCCTCTCTTGGAACAAATGAGATATTAAAAGCTAAGAAGAAACTATTGACAAGATCCCAGACTTCATTTTTGTAGGTCCTTAACCTAGGGTGTTTAGGTTGATACAGATCTTACTTGATGAACAATTAATTCAGCATCTCCAAACACTGCTAGCTCTTCAATCCTCATGTCTTTAACAACCCTCAAACCCAAAACAAAAGCCTCATATTTTTCCACATTGTTTGTAGTTTCAAATTCAATCTTGTAATACAAAGATATGGTCTCTTGGGTGGGGAAATAAAGACTACCCCAACACCAAAACTCTCCCTAGAAGAGGCTCCATAAAAAAAACATCTTCCAAACAGGGGTATTAGGAGGAGGATCTTCACAAGAGGTAATAGTCTTATTTCTTATTTCAATAGGTGTTTGAGGAGCATCAGTGAGTTGCAACATACTGGTTCCTAAACCAATATCAACTGCAAAAATAGGGTAGTTGGTAGGATTTCCTTCATCACTGATAATGTAGGCAAGTTGTGCTTCCCTATAAATCCTTCTATGTTCTCCCCCAAACGCAGGAATGGTGGCATATGAAAGGTCCATCTGCAAATTCCCCCCTAGCCTTTTGATCGAAGATATAGACAAGAGCATCCCAAACTTAGGGGGGACATCAACCACCACAATATCCATGACCACACTTTTCATTGACAATTGGAACAAGGAAACAACCATGTATTTAATAACCCCAAGACACTTCTACTTCCTGGAATTAAATGAGTATAGGTCATGGTATTTTTTTTTAACCTCCAACCTAAGCTCATCCATGACAGTCTTAGGAATGAGATTATGAGATGCCCCTGAATCCATCAAACAATTGTGTAGAACTTTATCATGAATTTTAAATGATGTATATAAAGGAGGGGAAGGGTCATCCCTATACTCTACCAAAGGTCCTAGTATGATAACTGGTTTTTCATCTTGGAGGTTGACTGAATCTGTGGGATAAGATGAAGGTTCAGGCTGCAACATTTTGGAAAGGTACCTTTTGAAATCCTCATTCTTAACTAGCTCCAAAAAAGGTACATGGATTTTAATCTTTTAAATCTCATTCTCAAAGCTAAAAGAGGAGGGATGATTCAAAATATTCTTAACTTCTGGGGTAGGGCTCTTAATCACTGTCTGGGGGTTTTGTACCTATTTTTATTTGCTACTAGATGCCACACCCTTAGAATGATTCTCTTCTCTAGTAGGTTGATCAGAAATGTCAGGTTTCCCCTCTTTCCTTTTTGACCTTAGGTTGTATCTATTTGGATTTCCACGGGTCCTTTCCCCTTTGCTTAGATCATTTAGTTGGATATGCATGAGAGACTCTTCATATGCAGATTGGGTTAAATGAGGAGACAAAGAGGTGTCACCAAGACAATGGATTTCGGGATCAACATCTTCTTGCTCTCCTTCTTCATCAATAACCAGGTTATTTTGGAGAGGGGCTTGGATTTTTTCATCACCCCTATCCCTATTTCTTTGATCTCTTTGGATGATATAAGGGGAATTATTGGGTCTTCTGAAATTACCCCTATTATCGGCATTTTGGGGGTCCCTATAGCTCTGCTTTCCTTCAAATTTCAATTTCTCCATTTCTGCAGAAAGTGATTTTACCATTTTTGTCAATTCATCCACTTGAGGGTGGGAAACAGAGGAATCAGAGGTTGAAGATTCAACCCTACATTTTCTTCTATCTCTATCAAATTTACTCCTAAGTTTGTCAGCTGCCAATATATTAGACTCTACTTCAAGGGATGCATCTTGCATATGAGCTAAAGAGGTAACTCTTCTTTCTTTCAACATGAGGCAAAACTCAGGGTCAAAAGAACTGGCATAAGTAATATTGGCAGCAGTTTCTGTAGGCTTTATTTAAATGGTAATATTATTTTACATCTTATTAAATCTTTTTGAGAAGTTTGAAACAAATTCCTCCTCTTTCCTTTTAAGTGACCCAAATTATGTAATTTAATAAAGAAAATCTTTTTAATCCCCCCAATTCCTCAAGAATGAATCATCCAGAGCTTCAATCCCAACAATAGATCCAGGAGTCAAGATCCTAAACCATTTCCTAGCCTCACCATCAAGGCTCTGTTAAAAAACTCTCATCCACACATATTCATTTTCAATGCTAAGGTTATATGCATAACTATAAAAAGATGAAAGGTGTTCTTCTGCAATTATGTCTTCCTCCCCTGTGAACTTGGGCATGTATTTAATTTAGTCTTCAACTGGGAGAGAATTCATAGGCTGAGGTAAAATAAGAGGGCATATCTAGTAGTCACTATGGCATCCATCCTATTTATAGGAAGATTAGCACCTGCCATTGGGATGTGAATTGTAGGAGAACAAGGGGGAGATGGAGTTTGGACAGGTAGGACTGCAACTGTGTTTCTAGGGGAAAGGGGAAGTGGTTGAGTGTTGGAGGAGAATGGTATAGGGTTCAAGGGAAAATAAGTTCCCCCCTCTTTAGTTACAATAACTTTGATAGAAGGAGTAGGAAAACCCAAAGTGGGAAAATATTCTAAACTCCTAGGTCTAAACCACTTTACAATATCAAGGGAAACAGGGGTTTCAAAACTTTCTCCTTCCAAATGAAGACTAGAAGGGGGGAGTTCAACATGAAATATTTCAAAATCTAAACTTCTGGAAACTCCAACATATGGTATAAAAGGAGAATTGGATACAACTACTGGAGTTTTTAAAAAATAATCATGTAAATTACTAGAATCCCCTGGTACAATAGTTGAAATTCTTTCCTTTCTTGAGAGGTATTTCCTTTATTGATAATATTCTCTGGGTCAGCTTCAGGTGTTTCCAGAGGTAGTTTTGGAGTAGACCTTGTGTGTTTTCCTTTGGGAGCCACAACTAAAATAGTGGAGTTGCTAGGTGTAAACTGCAATCTTCAAGGTACTGATTTCTGATGCACTTTCAGAATCAATATTGCTTTGTCGTTTAATCCCAGAGAAATGTGTTCAATTCGTTCCCTGACAACGACACCAAGAATGTTAGTGCTGAGAGTCACCCTCATATTGCAGGAGGATAAGCCCAACTCCCATCAAAATGTTTGTGGAGGTAGGTTTATGATTGGAGGTCAAATGGACAAAGCTCAGTGTAAGAATGTTTAAACAAAAAAAATTGGGATAGCAATGTATAAGAAAATGAGGTTCTCATTAACTTCAGTTAGTGGTTTAAGGCTAAAGGTGAGAAGGAGGAATACTTAGTGAGGAAAGTGGACAAGTCTTCCATGAGCATCCGACCTTCAAGCAACTTGGTGTAGAGAAACTCAGGCACAAGAGCACTCTTGAACTTAAGTTTAAGATACTGCAATATATCACAACATCATTATAATCAAACCTCTATTACAATACATCTACAACATCTCATCTAGATCATCCATGCATGATCATTTCATCATAAGAGGAAACATGACAGTGAAAGAAAATACCAAAACATATCATAACATCATTATAATCAAACCTCCATTACAATACAACTACAACATCTCATTTGGATCATCCATGCATGAGTGTTTCATCACAAGAGGAAACAAGATGATGAAATAAAATGAATTCTATTAATGAGAAAGTCTCAAGTCTCATACATAATCAGAGAACATCTCTGCTATCAAACTGTTACAAAATAGGGAGCTCTGCTCAACCATCAACCTTAACAAATTCTCAAACTGATCTATTTCTATTCAGATCAGTGGACAATCACTAGGAGAGTCATCTGGCCATCCTGTCCAAGGCTCTTCATCTATGTATCCTTTTGTCAGACTGTGCGTGTATCCTTCTGTCAGACGCAAGCTCAGATCAACATGGGCCTTCAGGAAAAATCGTCCATCGTGGTACCATGGGTTGACAGTTCTGTCTCCACGATCAGACCCTCCATGCTTTTCATTTATGGAGTGAGTCGAGGTTTCAAATACCAGTCATTTTTAATTAACTGATTTCTCCTCGGGATCGAGACAAGTCTTGGAAACTAGGGGGAAACCATGTGCTTCTATTGGATTCAACGCTGAATGAACACGTGATTTTAGGGCCGTCGAAAACGGTTTGTACCCACACAACTTTTGGTCCTGAAACTCACCACCTTCCGCCACGTATCACTCCCGCAATACTATGGTTTAGATTTTGGTCTGATCAAGGATTTTAACACCCGAGCATGTTACGACACCGAAATGAAGCATGGTCGTTGATCTAAACGGCCCTAGGATCTTTGTCGTTGAAACATGAACTTGTTCGTTGCTTGTATTTCAGTCCAAATGGACTGCCTTTGGCCACTGCGCTTCGTGCTCATGGTTGTCACCTGTATCAACAAATGATTTGGACAAATTGTTGCGAGCTCGGGAAAACCAGATGACTAGAACTTTGAACCCAAATCCTGGTAAGTGTTTATCCTTCGAGAGAAAGATAAAAACCTTGGGCGGAGACTTAGTTGAGCGAGGCACCAAGGGAAACCAGGTCCTTAAACAAAAGGGAAATCGACTTTACCAGTCAGAAGGGAAAAAATATAGGATTGGCATACGGAAAAGAGAGAGATGAGGCAAGGGCACAAACCTAGGTATTAACAAAAATTACAGGTGACCATTGACAACTTCATGTGATAACACTTTCTAACCATGCTAGCCATTTTCCACCCTCCCAGTTTCACTCATTCCATCCATGTAAAAAAATCTTGTACCGTGCTCATGTATGATTTATGAAAGGTCAAAAGGAAAGGTAAAATTGATAAACACATGAATTAATAAATTCAATAAGGCTAAGAGGAGAAGAACTAAAATTGAAATCCAAATTATAAGGCTTGAGAAATGCCCCCTCGTTATGAGACCAATGCCCCTAGTCCCTGGTTTGTCTATGAATATCTAAATAAAAGGGACTTGTTCGATAAGATGAACATATAAAGAAAGATGTTTAAAGGGGTAGTAAGAAACAATGTCGAGGACAAGTAAATCAAAGTTAATCTCCCTCTCAAAGGATATTGTATGTAACAAATGCTTAGCTCATGAAATCTAGATGAGTGAATAAATAAATAAAAAATACTTGTGCATGTCTAAGACTTTGCGGATCATACATGAACTCATTCTCCTTTCCATTTTCATCATTATAATTAACTTTTTCCTATATTTAACTTAGGTACTTATGAAATATCAGTTGTCCTAGAACTTGGTGCATGTACAAGGTACAAGGGTTAATATTGTCCCCCTTGGTAAGACTTAGGCAAGTGTTAAAACTAAACCCCATTTATTATGTTATGCTAAGAGATGTCATTAGGTGTTACCAGTGAATGGCTTGCTAAGAGGTTAGACCCACCACTTCAAATGAGTATTATGCATTGGGATATGTGTACCATGCCTCGATATCTATGACATTGCCTTGGGATTTGTGATGCTACATTGAGATCTGTGTACTCATATATGACCATATCTATAGACATTAGGATCTGTGACATTTGACTTGAGCTCCATGTATTGCATTGGGATATGTGCCACTACGTTGGGATACATGTCACTACATCAAGCCATAACGAGGATGCCATGTCATCAAACATGCCACATGGACCACACACATTCATGCCTCCTTACTCATTTGGACTTTGCATGCATGTTCATGCATTATTTACTCTCCTTAATGGAGCACATGTGGGGGTATTTGATGCATTGGAGGGGTTGTTCGCACATTACAAGGGTGGTTATGCATGGTTACTTGGACCCCATGATGATGTGGCACCTTTATTTGTCCATTTCTTAAGGATCTCTCACCTAGAGGATCCCACATGTGCCTCTCATGATGATTATTACACTTGGATGACTTACACATGTGGAGGTGACATCATCTTCTTTGAGGACATTTTTCTACTTTTGGACCATTCCTTCATTTGAGGGAGTTTGTTGGAGGACGTTGGAGACCCTTGGATCCTAGTTTACTCATTTATTCCTCTTTTGATGGGACATTGAAACTACTTTTGAGGGGTACACCTCTTCTTGTCTCTCTCTAACCCACACGTGTGGAATATTATGTTGTATTTGGACCTCTTCTAGAAGGTCGTTGCACCTTTTGAGCATATTATTGGATGCATTAGGTCATTTGTTGTAGTTGCCCATGGTTTTTACCAGGTTAATGGATTTGGAGCTCATAGTATTGAGTTACCACATGGTTTTATATTGTATTTGAGGAGGATCTCCACGTATAAAAGGAAGACTCCTCCATTTTAAGTTGTTGGAGATTAATGAGAAGATTGTCTTAAAGAGTTCTTTGAGTATCTATTTCTTTTCATGTGTGAATGTCTAGCTATATTTGTTGAATTTTTGAATGGTTAGCTCAAGCATGTAGTTTATTTTTGTTTTATCATTTACTTGAACCATAAACACTGCAACAACAATACACTAGCTGCAATAAACCAAGATCACAAGAAGAATAACCATGCACAAGACACCATAAATTATCCTAGGAAAACCCTTCTCAATCAAGGGAAAAACCAAACAATCCTTTTCTATATTGCCAAGAGAAGATCCTGCACACCACATACCCTAGAGCAGACAAGAGGGTGCTTCTATGAATGATAAATCTAGCACATAAGAGAAGTGTGCACTTCAATCGTCCAATTTCAGACCATGCGTTGAGTGAATGAAAGAGATGATCCACAATGTGGATCTATCTCTTATTTATACAAGAATTAACTCAACGAATAGATATGTCACTTGGCACAATAGGGCCGACCTGTACAACTCATAAATATAATTAATCTTTACAAAATATTAGTTATCTTTACATGGTGGGGCCGACTTGTACCCTTTACAATACAAATTAGGGTTTTACCAAAGTCTTACTCTTTGACAATATAACAAGGGATCTCACACATCCCCTTTTTCTCTACCACTAGGGACACGCCCAACTGTTCTTAGCCACAGGGACGTCACTCTCAACAGATCAACTCAACTAAGTCCATATGAGTATTATCTAGAGAGCCATCTCAAGTCGACTCAACTAATTCCATAGGAGTCCGACATGAGACCATATCAAGTCATCTCAACTCAGTCTAGAGGAGAACGAAAAGAGACCACACACGTCCTCTCAACTCAGTCCAGAGGAGTATGACACACCCATCACATAGGCTTTCTCACAGATCATCTCAACTCAATCTAGTGGAGAACGACCTGGAGAATGTCTCATGAAGCTGCAATCCTCAACACTCCCTCTCATCTAGGGAGGCATTATTCACCAAGACAAGTCTCTCACGTAAATACTCGAACTTCGTCCTGGCAAGTGGTTTGGTGAAGACATTTGAAACCTGCTCATGTGTAGAAAGGTACTTCACATGTACTGCTTTCCTCTGCACCATATCTCTAATGTAATGGTATTTGATCTTGATGTGTTTCAATTTATCGTGAAACATAAGATTATCTAAGAGCTTCACACAACTATGGTTATCGAATTGGATAACGGTGGAATCCATCTCATGTCCAAATAAGTTTGCAAGGATCTTGTGAAGACACACTGCTTCGTGGATTTCCACACATAATGCAATTTACTCTACTTATGCGATAATCAAAGCCACAAAAGTCTGTTTCCTGCTGCACCAGAAGACCATGGCAGGTTAAAAATTAAAACAATAACTGAAGGTTCTCTTTCAGTGTATTGTGCTCCCTACCTAATCTGCATCAACATATCCCTGCAATCTCATGTCTACATCAGAGGCATATCTCAGGCCATAACCAACTATGCCTCAACACTTGCTTCGCTGTTATCCAGTGTGTCTATCTCGGTTGAATCATAAACTGACCGAGTACACTCATTGCATAACATATATAAGGTTTGGTGTTAACTATATACATCAATGATCTAATCAGTTGTCTGTAAATATGTGGATCAATATCTCTTGAATCAAAAGAAGCCTTGTTCACTTTCTTCAAATTCATCACCATCGATGTAGGCATGGATTTGCAGTCTGTCATCCCAAATTTATTCAATACCTAAACTGTGTATTTTCCTTGACTAAGGAAAATCTCATTAGTCCTCTGACACACTTCTAGTCCCAAGAAGTAGTGCATCATACCAAGGTCCTTCATCTCGAATTCAAAATCCAATGCATGCTTGCATTCAACAATAAGGATTTCTAAACCAGTGAGGAATAGGTCATCAACATATAGGACCAAAATCAAGAACTTGTCACCAACAATGTTGTAGTATAGGTTGGGATCAACAAAACTCTTGATGAAGCCCAAACTCATCAAGTATCCATCAATATTCTCATACCAAGCTCGAGGTGCCTTCTTTAGTCCATACATGGATTTCTTCAACCTGCAGACATGAAAATCCTTCTCATGTATCATGAATCCATCTGGTTGCTCGATGTACAATTATTCCTCAATATCACCATTGAGAAAGGCTGTCTTCACATCTATCTGATGTATTCTCCGACCCATGGATGATGCAAGGGAAATAATCATACTGATGGAATTTTATAGGGCAACATGAGCAACTGTCTCCTCATAATCTATTCCCTCCACTTGAGATAATACTCTAGCCACAAATATTGATTTGTACTTCTCAATACTTCCATCAACTGCATGTTTGATCTTATATATCCTCTTGGAAGTCACTACAGACTTCCCTTCCGGTCTCGGAACAATATCCCAAACACCATTCTTCATGATGAACTGATACTCTTCAGTCATGGCATCTTTCCAAATCTGCTGCCCTATTTCTTCTCGATGATAAGAAGGCTCAGTATCAATGATGTGGATCATAGGTGAAACATTTCTCAAAAATATCTGTGGTCTTTTTCTCTCTCAGAATGTACCACGAGGAGCTGCATGTCCCTCTGCCTCCTGCAGAGTCTGTTGATCCCATGCAAGACTCTTCTGGCCTATTGCAATGTCTCTGGGAACATTAAATGAAGCTACAAGATCAACTGGATCAACTGGATCTGTAACTGTCTCCCTCTGAACTAATGAAGGGGGAGAAGGTACTGTCTCTTCTTTATTCTCAAATAGTTTGACTCCCTCTAAAGTCGGAAGGATAAACATTTTTCATGGAGGAAATTGTGACATCATCCTTTTCCGGTGTTGCTATCCTGGAGACATCCCATGTCTTCTTAGGTTCTCTACTACCTCTACAGTACTTTACTAAGCAAGGAATCTGGCCTCCTGTATTAGGATAATAACCAAGATGGCCTCCTATAGGGATAACAACCAAAATGGCCTCCTGTACTAGGATAATAACCAACCAATACAAATTGGACTCCCATACCAGGGATCATGGCCCTTCAATAATGAAATAAGAATTCTGGCCTCCCGTACTAGGATAATAACCCAGATGGCCTCCCATAGGGATAAAAACCAAAATGGCCTCATGTACTAGGATAATAACCAACCAAGAAAAAATTGGACTCCCATACCAGGGATAATGGTCCAAGTCATGAGTTCTCCCATACCAGGGATAATACCCTTCATTATCAAAAGAAAACTACTATAGAGTAATGATGAAATCAATTAAGGAAAGTAGTACAAAACTTACCTTAGTCTACAATCACGCTCAATCTTGATTTTGGTCCTCCTGAGAAAGTTGATATAGAGAATAACTCCTCGTTGTTCTTTCTTGAATTCCTTGACTTCTTTTGAGGTGGCTTATGTTGCTTTCCTTTATTCCACAAGGGTAATGATACACATAGTGACAAGGGCTTGATCAAACCTTTCACATCACTAGCTGCAAGTCTAGTCTCCTCGATATCCATTAAATATTGGATAAGGTGCACTTATA
>SNQJ01S0025549.1:120253-134141 GCA_010110895.2 Picea sitchensis
TTCCGTCGAAACTTACTGAATACTGAGAATGTTATTCTGTACCATGTCCCAAACATATTGGTATCTCATCTCAATGTGTTTTGATCTGTCATGAAACACTGGATTCTCAGAGAGATTTATGTAACTTTGGTTATCACAGTGGATGACTGTGGGTTCCATCTCAAAACTGAACAAATATGAAAGTAGCTTTCTGAGCCACACTTCTTCTCTGCTAGCAACACTTTCAACAATGTATTTTGATTATGTAGTTATATGGGCTATGGATCCATGTTTCTTGCTGGACCAGGAGATGAAGTTGAACCCAAACTGAAACAATATCCATAAGAACTCTTATGGTCCACTGTACTGCCCACCCAATCTGAATCTATATATCCATGAAGCATTACACTTCCACTGGAAGTGTATCTAAGCCCATAGGCTATAGTCCCCCAAACATATATGAGAATATGTTTAACATCAACCGTATAAATAAGCTTCGGTTCACACATGAACTGGTTGAGGGCATTCACTCCATAACAAATGTTTGGTTTGGTATGTACAAGATACATCAAGGACCCAATGATCTGATGATATATGGAGGGGTCTTTCAGATCTAAACCTAGTTTCTGCCACACCTCTAAGCCCATAAAATAATGCATAAGACCCAAGTCTTTCATTTCAAATTCTGCTGAAATCTCCCTCTTAGTCTGAGCTATCAAATTTACCTCTCCTGCAAGGAACATATCATCCACATATAATACTAATATAACAATATGATTATGTACAATATTTATATAAATATTGGGATCTTCTATACTTTTGGTGAACCCAAGAATTTGTAGAAAACTGTTAATTCTACAATACCAAGCTCTCAGAGCTTGCTTCAATCAATGAACGGATTTCTTGCTTTCTCTGAAGGTTCCTTTAGGTGCTGCATGCTCTTGCTTTAGAATTTCCCGGCACCAAGCTAGATTCCTTTTAACATGATGTTTCTCTAAGGGAAACTCGACAGGATCCCTTGAGGGATCCACTGAAGGATCTATGGTTTTCTCCCTCTACCCATTTGGAAGAGGTGTATCTGAAGGTTCAAGAGATGAAGCTTCCAACTCCTCTGTATCATATGGAAGTTCTCTGGAACGACGAAAAATTTCTTCTTCATGAAAAGTCAGGTCTCTGCTAACCTCAATGAACTTTTGACCTGGTACATAAATTATGTATGCCTTTAAGGTTTCACTGTATCCCACAAAAGTTCCTTTCTTTTCGGAGGGCTCTAACTTAGTCCTCTTTTCTTTTGGTATATGAATGTAGACTGTACTACCAAAGATTCTCAAATGATCAACTGAGGGTTTTATACTGGTGAAGAATTCTTATGGAGTTTTCTCTTCAAGGGCTTTATGAGGACACCTATTCTGAATGTAGACTACAGTGCTTGCAGTTTCGGCCCAAAGAGATAAAGGTAGATTCTGATCATGCATCATGGCTCTGGATGCCTCACAGTTATTTCTATTCTTTCTTTCTGCAACCCCATTCTGCTGGGGAGTATAAGGCACAATCAACTGCCTCTTAATCCCTGAAGCTCAACATAGTTCATCATATTTGTAGGAGTCAAATTATTTTCCATTGTCTGTTATGAAAACGAGGATGTGTCTACCTGTCTAATTCTCAACAAGATTTTTAAAATCTTGAAATTTGCTGAAGGATTTATATTTAATCTTCAAAAAATAAATCTAAGTTTTACGAGAACAATCATCAATAAAAATGATATAGTAAATACAACCATTCATAGACGAAGAAGTCATAGGTCCATAAAGATCATAATGAATAAGATCTAAAATTCCATTAGTTTTTCTATTGTTGTGAGGACAAAATTTCTTTGTATTCTTACCGAGAGAACAACCTTTACAAACACTATCATGCTCAAATGAAAACACTGACATACCTGTTACCATCTTTTGCAAACCTGGGAGTGCGTTGTAGTTGATATGTCCAAGCCTTCTGTGCCAGATCTCGTAGGGTTTTATCGTCTCGTGAGTTAATGCTTGAACAAATTGACCAATGATTTTGTAAAGTCCACTCTCACGAGTTTTGATAGTCATGGCAGATCTCAAATCCCCATTTGAGGGCCACATGAGAGCCTTCCCTTTGGTGAAATCTATTGAGTACCCTTTTCTTTCTAACACTGCAACTGAGATGAGATTTTTCTTTAATCCAAGAACATAAATAATTTCATCAATATGAAATACATTACCTGATTGAAGCTGAAATGATGATGATCCAAACCCTTTCATGTCATAGGTTCCATAATCACCTAGTTCTACATTTACATTGAACTTCTTATCCTGGTAGTTTACAAGATTTTGTTTGAATCCTGTCATATGTTTGGATGCCCTGTTGTCCATTAACCAAACATCCTCTGACTTGGTTATAGTGCCAAAGAGGGCTGAGATGAGATAATATTCTCGGTATTGTTCTTGTTCTTTGGTGGCAACCCTAGTTCTTATCCTTTGAGGTTCCTTTTGAGGCTCTTCTTCTTTAGTGGAAACTGAGGCATGCAACCTACCTTTTCTTATCTGCAGTGAGGGAGGGTTCCTACAATATTTTGTATAATGTCCTAGCCTTTTACAGTTAAAGAATTTTACTTTAGATAAATGAGAATGAAATTAAGATAGCTTACCTTGTGGTTTCTTACCTTTTCCTTTGTTCTAGGGAAACTTATTCCATCTCTTGGATTTAACTGAAAGGGCATGGTCTCTTATAGTTGAGTGCTCATTTCTACTTTTGAATCTTACCTCTTCTTCTAAGCAATCATGCCATAATATTTCGAAGTTAGGTTGAACTTCTCTTCTATTGACTGAAGAGAGAAAAATTTCCCATGACTATGGGAGTCCATCAACTACAGTTTGTACAAGGTCATCATCATTCACAACAACTCCTATTGCTATGAGATGATATCTGGTTTGAGAAATATTGGAAAAGAAAACAACGATGGTATCATCCTTTGCCATATTTAATGTACACAATTGTTTCTTCAATATTATCTTATGATTTGGAGCCTTCTTTTCATAAAGATTTTCTAGGGCATCAAAGAATTCTTTGGTAGTCCTTAGATGACCAATGAGGGGCATCATGCTGTCCTTAACTGAGTCAAAGATGATTCTTTTATCTTTGTCCTGTCTCTTCTTATATGATTCCCTGCCTGCATTTGAAGTGGGTTCTTCTATTACCCTAGTAACCAACTCATCCAAGTTGTTTAAATATTGTAACTGCAAAGAGTATTCTATTTATTATTGATGTATTATTCATTAAGATCAATCCCCTTTTGTGGATTGATCATGTCGGGCATTGTAAATGACCAAATCCACTTTTGCGGATTGGTCAAACCCTAATTGTAATATGAAAAATGAGAAGTCACCCCCCCGAATAAATTAAAGTGGTTCTAACCACCCATAAAGAGAAATCGACCCTTCCAGTGAAAAGACACTTCCTCTCAACACCTGCCAAATTGTATAAATAAAGGAGGCCAGTGCCTCATTTACACACTCACTCATTTTGATCATCTAGAGCACACGTTTGGAGCTGCAGTTGGAGAAGAAGGAAGAGAGAGAGGTGCATTACTTGGGAGAGGAATTTCTGTATTGTTTGGTTTATTCTCTTCTCATTGTATTGGATATCTATATTAAGGAACTTTTCGCTGGGTTTTCTCCCCCATGAGGGTTTCCCAGGATAAATGATGCGTCTCTTGTGATTTTATTTCTCTCAGTGATCCTATCTATGCTATGGTTATCTAGTAAATTGAAAATAAACCTAATAATATATTAAACTCTAACATGGTATCATAGTTGAGCTGAAGAGATCATCTTTCACAGGAAAAAGAAAAACGTCACTATTGTCGTATAAGGAAATTAGGGTTTTTTTATTGAAGAGGAATTTCAACCCAAAAGTCATCTAGAAAAGTGCAACCTAGCCCAAGGAACTCTTTGGCACCTTCAACGCACCTTTTCAGTGGATAGAACTCCCGGAAAGTGAAACCCTAGTTTTTACTAGTACCAAAAGTACCAGAAAACCAAAAGTACCAGGAAACTATAAGTACCGGAAAACTAGAAGCACCAGTCCAGAAATCCGCTGGTCAAGTTTGAAGGGAAAAAAATTGGATTTTTTGAAATCTAACCACACCAAGATACCCACCTCAGCCAACCGCACCTCTTGGTAAGTTCAAAATTCAATTATGAGCATTTTCATTTTTTGGTCATTTTCCAAGCTCCAGGTAAAAGATGTCTGCAAGCACTAATCTTGTTGACAAGCTATAAGGTGTGGAAAACTTCCATGCCTAGAAGTATAATATTGGACTCATTCTTGAAGAGAATGGCCTAGAAATATTCATTAAAGATGATGTACCAGAACCTGCCGATGCTGCAGCTAAAGCAAAACACCAAAAGGACACAATTAGGGCCAAAAGAATAATTACAGATTCTATCAAAGATCACATGATTCCTCAAGTGTCTTCAAAGAAGACTCCAAAATAAATTTTTGATGACCTAACCATATTATATGAAGTAAAGAACATAAATCAGAAGATGAATCCAAGAACTCAACTCAAGAATACAAGGATGCAGAAAGGAGAAACAATCTAGGAATATTTCTCTAGAATATCACAATTCAAAGAAAAACTAGAAGAAATTGGAGATACTATAGATGGAGATGAACTCATAATGAAAGCCCTTAATGGTCTCACAAGACCTTGGGATGCATTCATCCAAACTATTTGTGCCAGAAAGGAGAAACTACAATTTGACAGTCTTTGGGAAGAATGTATTCAAGAAGAATCAAGAGTAGATAACCGAGAAGATTTGCTATAAAGAGATGAAGATCAATCCTTAGCCACTCACACTAAAGGAGGAAGAAATAAGTCTTACTTCCAGAAATAAACTCATAAGGAGTCTCACGCCCAAAACAAATTCATACATAAAGAATCTCAACCAAGGAGATTCCAGAAGTTTCAGAAAGGACAAAGAAGAGAAAAATATTTCTCATCCTACCAATGTTACCATTGTGACAAGATGGGACATATTGCGAAACATTATCCAACTAGACGAGAAGAATACAAGAGGAAAAACAAGAGGCACCATGCCCATGTAGTTGAAGATGAAGAGCCACCCACAAATATGATAAAATAACGAATTGAAAACTATGTCTTAATCTCTGCCCTCTCAGGATCAATATCACCTAGTGAGGACACTTGGCTCATTGATAGTGGTTCTTCCAAGCACATGACAGGTCAAAGAGACATTCTCTCTTTCCTTTTAGAAAATGATTTTTCTCAGAAAGTTACACTTGAAGATGATTATCAATATCCTATCAAGGGAGTAGGATAATCAAATTACAAGCTTAATTTAGGGACCCCAATGAAGATGAATGATGTACTATATGTACCAGGTTTGACAAACAACTTACTCTCCATCTCAACTTTATGAAACAAAGGCTTCATAGTTTCCTTCATAGATGGATAAGTTCTTATGTCAGCCAAAGGAAAAACCATGGAAGAAGCAATTATTGTTGGAAAAGAAGAAGGTGGCTTGTATAAGCTAAAGGGTCACTTAGAAGCAGCCATGGCGCACTCCATTGAGAATCCATGTGAACTTTGGCATATAATATTAGCCCACATCAACTACAAGTCATTACCTTATGTAAGCAAGGCAGTCATAGGTCTACTAGACCTAAAGGTTGACCATGAAAGTGTGTGCAATGGGTTTTCACAAGGAAATAACATCAAGAACCCTTTTTCGAAGAGAGACAGTAAAACATAAGGATTCATAGAGCTCATTCACTTAGACATGTGTGGCCCAATTCCATCATCCTCCAATAGTGGGTATGTATATTTCGTATCTTTTATTGATGACTATTCTCGTAAACCTTGGGTTTACTTTTTGAAATCAAGAGATGAAGTGTTCAATAAATTCAAGGAATTCAAAGCCTTGATAGAGAATATTTTTGAAAGAAAGATCAAGATACTGAGGTCAAATAATGGAGGAGAATACACCTCAAAATAGTTTGTAGAATTTTGCAAAGATGTCGGAATTAAGAGGGAGCTCACCACTCCCTACAATCCTAAAAAAAATGGTGTAGCAGAAAGAAAGAACAGAACTATAATGGAAGCAGTGAAGACCATGATCCATGAACAAGATCTTCGAATGTGCTTATGGGAAGAAGCAACAAAAACAACAATATATGTACAAAACAGATTGTCCCATAGTGCACTTGGGTTCAAGACCCCTAAAGAGATGTTCTCCGGAAAGAATCCAGAAGTAAGCCGTCTCAAAATATTTGGCTACCCAATATTTGTACATATTTCAAAAGAGAAGAGAACCAAGCTGGACCCTTTAGGAAAGAAGGGAATATTTATTGGATAATGTGAAGTATCCAAGGCCTTCAGAGTTTATATACTAGGTTACCATCATATTGAGATCAATAGGGATGTAACATTTGATGAAGATGCAACACTCAAGAAATCAAGAAGATGCCAGCTTGAAGAAGTATATGAAGAGGAACCCGTAGCTCCCAGAGTTGCAGAACCAGTGAGGTAAGTCATAGCTTCCCCTGATGAAGAGATTCTAGAATATCATGACATAATAGAATCTCAAGAACCTCCCCAGATGATGATATCCCAGAAGCGAAAGCTATCCTGGGAAAGGGAAATTATTCAAGATGGAGAGAAGCATGGTGTCCTCGAAGGAACCATGAGACAAGTGAAGAAACCTAAGCCATTCTCCAGTTATATGGATTTGATGTGTGATATCTTAGAGAAGGAGCCTACCTTCTTTGAAGAAGCCATTCAAAATAAATAATAGGCAGATGCCATGACAGAAGAATACCAATCCATCATAAAGAATAATGTATGGGAAATAGTTCCCAGACCAAAGAGCAAGGATGTGGTATCTTCCAAATGGATTTTCAAAATAAAACATGTTGCTGATGGAAGTATTGAGAAATATAAAGTAAGGTTTTTTTCTCATGGATTTTATCAAAAGGAAGGCATTTATTATGAAGAGACGTTTTATCTTGTATCCATATACACTTTAATCAGAACCATCATAGCCCTTGCAGCTAATATGAAGTGAAAGTTACACCAGATCAACGTGAAAACTGCCTTCTTGAATGGTGTCATTGAAGAAGAAGTGTATATAGAACAACCTCAAGGATTTGAAGTTGAAACATGAAGACTCATGTGTGCAAGTTGAATAAGGCTCTATACGGATTGAAGAAATCTCCTAGATCTTGGTATGGAAGGATTGACAGTTTTCTGACGAGTTTGGGCTTTACCAAGAGTAAAGATGATTCTAACCTTTACTTCAAGGTTATGAATGATGAGCCTGTTATATTGTTGATGTATGTGGATGACTTATTCTTAACTGCAGAAGAAAAACTCATCACTGAATGTAAGAAGAATCTTGCTACAAAATTTGAGATGAAAGACCTTGGCCTAATGCATTATTTCTTAGGTCTTGAGGTCTGGAAAAGCCCAGAGAGGATCTTTGTTAACCAAGGGAAGTATGCAGTTGAAATACTGAAGAGATTTGATATGTTGGAGTGCAAGTCCATGAATACACCCATGGAAACAAAGTTGAAGCTCCTGGTTGATACTTCATCAGAATTGATTGATGCTACGCTATACAAATAGATCATTGGATCGTTGATGTATCTGATGAACACTAGGCCAGATGTATATTTTGCTGTGAACACCTTGAGTCAGTTTCTGGTAGAACCCAGATGTGTTCACCTGGTTGCTGCAAAACATGTGATGAGGTACCTTAAGGGTACATTAGATTGTGGTCTCAATTATGATGGAGATCATAAGTTTAGATTGAGTGGTTAAAATGATTCAGATTGGGCTGGAAGTGTCTTTGACAGGAAGATAACTTCAGGATGTTGTTTCAGTCTGGGGTTAGCCATGATCTCATGGCAGAGTAGGAAGAAATCAAGCATTTCTCTCAGCACGAGAGAAGCAAAATACATTGCTGTATGTTCTGTCAGCTGTGAAGCCATATGGATTTGTAATTTGTTGACAGGTCTATTCAATCTAGAGATGGAAGCAACCATAATCCTATGTGATAACCAGATCTTCATAAAGATGACAGAGAACCCTATGTTCCATGACAAGTCAAAACACATAGAGATCCGATATCATTACATCCTTGATATGGTGCAGAGGGGAGCCATAAAGCTCCAGTATGTTAGCATAGATGAACTGGTTGTTGATGTGTTGACCAAGCCTCTATCTTGTGTAAAGTTTGAGCACTTTCGAGATAAGATTGATGTAGTCTGTAAGGACCTCCCTCGAAAGGGGGAGTAGTGCTGTGTTTCCATCCTAGTGTTGTGATGCCAGCCTCATGTTGATGATGTTATAGCCTTGTGTTAATGATGTGCTAGCCTCGTGCTGTGATGATGTGACAACCTCGTGATGTGATGATGATGTTCCAACCTCATGTTGTGATGATGTTTTCCAACCTCGTGCTGTGATGATGTTTTCCAACCTTGTGCTGTGATGATGTGTTTCCAGCCTTGTGTTGTGATGCCAACTTCATGCTGATGATGTTGTGTTTCCAGTCTTGTACTATGATGCCAACTTTGTGCTGATGATATTGTGTAGCCAGCTTAGTGCTGTGATGCCAAATTCATGTTGAAGAATCTCAACCTACTTCTAGTGTTGATGATGCTCCAACCTTTGTGCTGTGATATTGATGATGAGAAAAAATTCTGATGATTTATAGATACGCCAGTCAGTGTTCCAGATTTTGTTGATGATGTTTCGCTCTCTCTCGCCTGATGCTGTTGTAGAATACCCTTCTTGTTAAGGGGGAGTGTTGAAATATTGTAATTACAAAGAGTATTATATTTATTATTGATGTATTATTCATTAAGATCAATCCCCTTTTGTGGATTTATCATGTCGGGCATTGTAAATGACCAAATACCCTTTTGCGGATTGGTCAAACCCTAATTGTAATATGAAAAATCAGAAGTCGTCCCCTAGAATAAATTAAAATGGTTCTAACCACCCAAAAAGATAAGTTATCACTGTTGGTGAAAAGACACTTCCTTTCAACACCTGTCAGATTGTATAAATAAATGAGGCCAACGCCTCATTTACACACTCACTCATTTCGATCATCCAAAGTGCAAGTTTGGAGCTGCAGTTGGAGAAGAAGGAAGAGAGAGAGGCGCATTACTTGGGAGATGACTTTCTGTAGTGTTTGGTTTATTCTCTTGGCATTCTCGTGGCTATCTATATTATTGAATTTTTTTCTAGGTTTTCTCCCCCATGAGGGTTTCCCAGGATAAATGATGTGTCTCTTGTGATTATGTTTCTCTCAGTGATCCTATCTATGCTATGGTTATCTAGTAAATTGAAAAGAAATGTAATAATATATTAAACTCTAACACAAGTCACCCTATTATAGCATGTTGAGTACCCTAGACTTCCAAGCATTAAAGTTGGAGGCCCCTTCAAGCCAATCTTATGCTTTGAATGAAGATGAGGCCATGATGAATTCTAGATTAGATTATGAAATGGATTTATTACTGATATGAAAAAAAAAAACTAAGAAGGGGATCTACGCAGGCTCAAGTCTACAACTCTTGAGCTCTTTTCACGCCCTAAGCTATGAAACCATGTTATATTTAGGGAAAAATAGAAAAAACAGTGATACTTTTTCAATTTTGTTCACTAGTATAAATTTAGATCAACACATTTAAAGAAAGACACAAACAGATCTGCATATATAAAATTAAATTCTGAACATAAACAAAATTTATGAGTACAGAAAACAAACCTTAGGTTACCTCTTAGCCAATGAAGAATGTACTTGTCACATGTGTGGATGTATTCCTCTTTAATATGATCAAAATATCAGTTTAAGTTTCATGGATCAAATATCTAGGGTTTTGATCTCTATCATAAGGATTGGTAGAAATGTTTTCCAAAGGGAGGACCACAAGCAATGTTGGAGGAAAACACTTAACTGTTTTCAAAAACTAATACAGTAAAACCCAACAACAGTAACAACCTTCAACCTAGAGAAGTTACCATAATAAGGAACATCAAACCCTTCAAGAAATGGGACAACAAACCCTTCAACCAATGGGACAACACACCCTTCAATAAATGAGACAACAAACCCTTCAAGAAATGGGACAACAAACCATTCAACAATCAACCAATGGGATAGAAAAGAAGGGGAGGAAGCCACCAACAAATGAAGAGGAGGAAGCCACCAGAAAATGAAGAGGAGGAAGCCACCAAAAAAATATAAACACCCATAGTAGGGAAAACAAGGTAGGGGATATGCCACCGATCCCTCCACACTCAACGATATCCACAAGGAAGGGCCACGACACATTTCTCAGTCAAGGTACGTCCCACGACACTTATATCCAGGCGAGGGACAACTCCCAACATCCTAAGGGGAAACCACAGGAATAAAAAGAGATATCTGACACCTATACACCAACAAACAAAACAAAAGAAGCTCTTAGCCAACAAATGTCCAAGTAATTACCTCAGATCTAAAATAGAGAATCCCCTAGAGGAGTCACACTATCACCAAAGAGAGACAACCTGAGGTAGATGCAACAAATAGAAGGATGAGGAGTGAGTGTTGGTGTTAAAATGAGAGGGGGAGGGTTCCTTATATAGATTTAAGAAGAAGGGTAGGGATAAAATAAAATAATTTAATAATTACAATTTAATTAATATAAATATTAATTAAATGTAAAATAAGTCAAAGTAAGCATAAAAACTCAACACCACATAAAACAAGAAGGAAAACAAGACAACAAGAAAGGGGAATTTTAATACAAAGTCAAGGGGGTCCTCAATGGCAAAACATGTCCACATATGTCTCATAATGGCTTATAAAATTTTATCATCATTGCATAAGAGGGCACATCAACAATGTGGTCATGTCCATATTCTTAGCTTACTCCTAGGTCTCACGAACCATCCTAGGAGAGAGGAAGAGGATCACACATCATCGCATCTTGGTATTTCACCAAGATCTACCTGGTCCAAGACCAGGTTTCCCCATAACACATCTAGGGACCCTAGAACACATCTAGGGTCTTATCCACCAAGGTACAAGACCAAGGATCAACCCATGCATTAAGAAAGGGTTCTTTGGAACACATCCAGGGGCCCTATAACACATCTAGGGACTTACATCAACCACTAAGGAACACATCCAAGGATCAATCCAAGAACCAGGTAAGGATTCCCTAGAACACATCTAGGGGCCCTAGAACACATCTAGGGACTTATTTCTTTGTCCTGGACCAAGAACCCCAGTCATGTACTGGGGGCCCTCACTAGGGTCTTTTTCCATGGCTCTCACTGCTTGGTCCCAAACCAATAAACCCCAGGAGTGCACTGGGGGCCCTAGTCCTCAACTAGGGTCTTATGCCATCTTACTGGAGAATTTCTCTTGTAGCTGCACTAATTTCAACATAGCACACACTCAAAATTCAAACCAAGGATCATTATTGAAACAAATTTTCAGAAATTTATTCAAACTTAGATTTAGAACTTGGCTAGCATACTTGCTGTAGCAAGATTGAAACTTGTGCCTATTATTCAAAATTGACCTAGCTTCTCCTCAATATTTTATTGGATATACATAGGATGGATCCAAATTTCATCCTTAAACTTTGCATGAAGTATGCCTTTAATTTGATTCAAAAGAGAGGGACCTCAACCCAGGTCTGAAATTATTAAAGATTACTGCTAAAAGATATCCCTTAAATTCTATAATTTTTTGCCAAGAAGAGAAGTCCTTGGCTTCTGAAATCTTCTCTAAAATGTTTCCTTAATTATGCCACATAATAGGCCTCATAATATACCTTGAAATCTTCCTTATCACTTGTTCAAAAATAGCCTTAGAACATGCCTAAATTTTTGTCACAAAATTGTCTTTTAGATGTGCTTCAAAACTGTCATAATGACTGACCTCAGATCCACTCAGTGCTGCCACAGGTCTACATTTTTTGGTTTTAATTCTGTGGTTTGGGTTCCTTCTAGTAGCGGCAGCCCTAAAGGGGCTTCTCCATGTTGTGGTCCCCTTTTAGGACCCTCATCAAGGCTCGACCAAGGATAATAGGCTTGTGGCTAGCCTTAAAACTTCACCACAGGGGTCCAACCCTTTCCTTACACCAATGATAGGAGTCTAGCAACCTTTACGACCTTCCTTCATGATTGTGTAAATGATCATCTTCAAGAACTTCTCTGATACCATGTTGAATTTTTGAATGGTTAGCTCAAACATGTACTTTATTTCTTTTTTAGCATTTACTTGAACCATAAACACTGCAACAACAATACACTAGCTACAGTAAACGCAGATCACGAGAAGAATAACCACACACAAGACACCATAAATTATCCTGTGAAAACCCTTCTCAATCAAGGGAAAAACCCAACAATCCTTTTCTATATTTCAAGAGAATATCCTCCACACCACAAACCCTAGAGCACACAAGAGGGTGCTTCTATGACTGAGAAAACTAGCGCCTAAGAGAAGTGCGCAATTCAGTCCTCTAATTTCAGACCATGTGTTGAGTGAATGAAAGAGATGATCCAAAATGAGGATCTATCTCTTATTTACACAAGACTTAACTCAATGAATAGATATGTCACTTGTCACAATAGGGCCAACTTGTACAACTCATAAATGTAATTGATCTTTACACAATTTTAATTATCTTTACATGGTGGGGCTGACTTGTACCCTTTACAATACAAATTAGGGTTTTACCAAAGTCTTACTCTTTGAAAATATAGCAAGGGATATCACACATCCTCTAGTGCTCTTCCGCTAGGGACACGTCCATATGTGCCCAGCCATAAGGACATCACTCTCAACATATAAAATCAACTAAATCCATAGGAGTACTATTTGGAGAGCCATCTCAAGTTGACTCAAATAAGTCCATAGGACTCCAACAGGAGACCATCTCAATTCATCTCAACTCAGTCCAGAGCACAACACGAGATCACACACGTCATCTCAACTCAGTCCAGAGGAGTATGACACACCCATCACATGGGATTTCTCACAAATCGTCTCAACTTAGTCCAGAGGAGAACAACCTAGAGAATGTCTCAAGAAGTTGCAATCATCAACAATATTTTCAAGGATTAGATAATCACCCTTGAAGGCTTGCTGGAAGAAAAAGGCTATTACAAGTCCAAAGAAGGGTGAAATACTCCACTTGGAAGGGTTTTCAAGGTAACTTTTCTAACCTTTCCCCTTTGATCATTGAAGTTATTGTTCATGCATTAAGGTAGGACATTCCAAGGCTTCATCCTTTTTCTTGACCAACCTTTGAGTTCAATTTGATAGTATTGGGAAAGACTTTTCCATGGACTGATCCTCTCATCCAACCTTGAAGGGAACCTTATAACCCTAGTTAACTCTTAAAGGGAAATCCTCCAAGTGTCGTCAACATTACCTTATATTAAACCATATATTTCACTTGTATTTGACATTGTGACCCCATAGCCCTCCAAAGGCAGTGGTCTTTCATTAGTCTTCAACCACTCAAAAATAAATAAATCAACTTTTCTCTTTTTTGTCTTTTTTCCTTTTACTTTTTCAATCTAGGGTTTCACCATGTATTTGTTAAGCCCTAATATTGGCTCATTACCCCTTAATTGCGGCATATTAGATTAGTAATGTTATTTATTACCTCTTAATTGGGGCATATTAGATTAGTAATGTTATTTTATTTATGTCGGCTTTAGTCCATTAGTTGTAATTATACCTCCTAGTCTCCTATATATACCAAGGAGACATTTTCATTTTGAATGATCTTGTACTTGAACATTTAAGTGGGGTAAAAGGAGGTTTCCCCCTCAAAGAGG
>SNQJ01S0025549.1:136228-150753 GCA_010110895.2 Picea sitchensis
ATCCCCATGTGTACCGGTCCACTGGTACCTGTCCACCGGGTATGGTCCTGCACATCAAAAAATATGCCCTCCATGGGATCATCATTCCTTGGGATAATAGTAATGTTAATCACATTTCATCATTAAATTTATCAAATACATGCATGAAATCCCTAACATATCCTCTAAGAGCTCAAAGACATTACACATATCTACTATACAAAGCTGAAGAAACTGACATAATAACCTATTGGGCTAATACCCACAAGAAAAGGAAAGTTTCCTCAGAGGATCATTCAATCCATGTATACGAAGTGGTATGATCTAGGGATGTCCAGTCACAGTAAGACCAGGGGTAGGTGTTGTCCATGGGTGCCTCTGTAGGAGGTGAGCTGTACCCGTCATGGATGCATTTTTTCCAAGCCCCTTTATTTGCCTTTATTTTTTATTTATTTCTTTTCTTTCTTTTTTACTTCAAAGTCTGACCAGAGGACACTGCCTTGGCGTGGTGGCCAAAGCTGACAGTGTTACCCACTGGTATCTTCGCAGAGATGATAAGGCTGGCTTGTGATGAGACCCCCTTTCCCTTGGCCATGCAACCAAAGGTCACTACCCTGGCTTGGTGACTAGATAATGGCAATGTCATACTATTGGATACCTATGAACATAATGGGACGGCTCGTGATGAGACCTCCCATCCTCTTGGTTAGGTCTTGTTTTATTATTTTTCTTAGGGTCCCTTTAGTTTCTTATCGAGAGGCCTTTTATTGCCTTCTCGGGGATCCCTTGGGTGAAGCATCTCTAGGTTTCATTTATGGATTTTATCTTTTACCAGCAGCTTTTACCCCCTGGGCCTTTAGCCCCTTCTTCCCACAGGACAAAGTGTAACCCCCAAAAGGTCATCCTAATGGTCGGACTAGGGGAATGGGATGGATGTGCGAGAGATAAGATGTAAAATGATAGAATGGTGGGAGCGGACGATGGTTCTGCAAATCCCCCTTGGTGGCTAACCAAAACCCATGAATACAAGCTTGCTAAGTCACCCCATGAATCACCCCAACAATGGTCAAGTGGATTAGTGTAAGATCCAAGCAGTGATCAGAAACGAAAGGAACCTAATGCATATATGAGAAGGTTATAATGATCAAACATGACACATACCATGATACCTCGGACCAATTACCTCATGGAGCAAGAGTCCTCTCTGATGCAAGTCCAAGCCGATGGTGATGGAAGCTTCTGCTGCTGACAGGACAAGTCTAGCGAAGAAGAGGAAGGATGGGCCCTCCAGGGCCATGCTCAGGTCAATCCTGCTCTCGGTACTCCATGTCTAGGACCTGTGGGCCTCGAGACATGATCTCCTAGTTATCCCTAGATATCGGGGATACCAGTTAGCATTCTATTTATGAGGGTTTGGATCTGATTCATTCTTTACATATCTTACCTAGAGATCAAACCCTAGGGCACAAACATTGCATCTTTTCAGATTTGATCTATCTTTATTTTATACCCTAACCAACATGCTTGGAATGATGTTCTTGATCTATAAAATTGTACATTGCTTGTTGTCCCCTCTCTCAAATTTTTGAATACATATTTGTAGACATGGGTCTAGGGTGCCTCATTCATTTCATTCTTTACATAACATTGGGGCATATCCTTGTCATATTACATAAAAAACAACAAATCAATTCCCGAACTAGCCCAAATACCCTTCTAAAGGGTTGGTCATTACCTATTCCTTGACAACTATCCAGGGATTCTTTGCCATCCATTTATCCAAGGATAATTTTGTGTGCAAGTCTGGTGTAACCACATTTTTATTTCCAACGTTTGTTACATCCTTTATTGAACTTACAGTTGTATATCAATCGATTTGAAAGAGAGACACAGATCCTTCTTAAAAAATCTAACGTGGCCTTTTCCTAAATCTGTTGTTCTAAGGATTTATCTATTGTTCAAATTGCAAAGATCTAATGAGCCCATGTGTGATGGGATAATTGCTTGTTATGAAACATTATGAATGATTTGTTTCGAATCTTTTAATAAGCTAATCAATCCAATGATCTCTTGATTGTGCTAATCATTATCTATCCTCTTTCTATTATCCAAACCATGCACCAAATTTGCAGAGGTAAAGAAATGAATGTGATGGAGGTATGCAACACATGCTTGCAAACATTTTAACTCCATCATAATCTAAATTATCAAGGGTAATAAATCAATTCGAGAAGTACCCCAATGACCTTGCATAAGGGCTCAATGTATCCTTTTGTTTGTTTTCCAGTATCTCTATCGAGAACTATTAAAATTGCAGGGTTACTAGTGTGCAAGTAAGGGTCAAGTGAACCTCCCTTGTGCAACATTTTTTTTTCCTGTTTCTCTACCCCATAAAATTGTTGCCAATGCACCAACAATGAGAATACCTAATGATTTTACTATCCCTTGAATCATTGTATTATGTTGAGACTTTATGCCACTACATTCATGGTTTTAAATATATATTAATCATTGGTCCATTATCACATTCTATAAGGTGCAAGGTCTATTTGAAATCTAGTGTTAGTCCTTACTTGTTGACATATATTTCATTTCTTTGAGTATTTCATGATAGATCTGGTATCTTCGCATTTCATGAAAGGATAATCATTTGATGGTATATCTATGAAATTTAATACACGCTCCGAGTTTTTGCGTAATTTCTAATTATGTGGCTCATAACTGGACAATGAATATGACCTATAGCACTATATTTACTATTGAGTTGTCCTATTTTGATGATATATGAGCACCCTCACTATTTTGTGATGAGTAAAGTAATTGCTAGTTGATACGATTTCCAGTTTGATCAAGGATAGAAGTGGAGATTTAATACATACTTTGACACTTGTTCTCTAAATGCTCTAATCATATACTTTATGGTTTGGTTGCACAATATACTGAACACTTGAAACTCTCTCATAAATTTTGCATCGATATAAATGTGATACATTTATATAGATTTCACATTGTTACAAGTTTGCAATCCCATTGGTTATTAATGTATGGGTGGTGAATAGTTTGTGATTGTATTGCTCTCATTTGAATCTGCTCACAGAGTTGGCTAATAGATGAAGAAATACATGTTGTGCATGTGATATATTAATACTCATACTTTGCACCTTTTACATTGGATATTATATACTGCACGTCATTGGTTATTTGATAAAGTATAAAGAGTAATGGTGGATTTATGAGTTACATTGAATAATCTTGCGGGTAAGATTTAACTTCCAAGCATATATTGGACATCTCAGGTCAAAACAAGTCCTTGTCCTCACCCATCCGAAATACAATGATAGGACCTAGTTTGACCCCATAGGAAAACCCTCCTTAGGATACCAACCCTAGTCTAGAAGTGCAGAGGCAAGGATGCTGAGGTGATAGTGGGTGGTTTTCCTATCCATTGCCCCAAGCTCTCCCTCACAGGGCAAGACTTTCACTTTGTGAGAGTTTTATTTGTAACATGTCTAACTACTCACCATCTTATAATCATGTCTTTAAAATTAAGGGTAGAGTTGAGACATTTTATCATTTCTTTATACTATCCTTAGTTATCTCTCATTTTCATTGGTAGTCATAAGTTATAGAATTTTGATGATCCATTTTTCTCCTATCATAACATATCAGCTGGTATCAGAGCTTGGTGGGATTCCTCCTAAATTGTGGTCTCACTTTGTTCTGATTTGTCTAGTGAGATGTGCTTGCATAAATACTCGATAGAAATGGTGAGTGTCTAAATGTGTTTTATTTAAGATCTATACTATGCAACACAAATTTAAAAGGATAACACTATGGACATGGCCGAAGACATGGACAAGCATGGATTTGTAGAATAAAAACCCTTTGTATGTCATTTGCCTCTAGTTAGTGAAGTGAATATTCTTAGATTGTAAGAATAATATTACTAGTAGAAGTGGAGTGTTGGAGCCTTTCCTCTTATAAATTTAAAGGCTATTTGTTTTGTTATGGTTGTTCTTTTCACTTTGTTATGTTGTATATAAATATTGTGTTTTTAGTTTGTTGTATATTGTTATAGTTCTACATGGAACTTGTGATTGTAAAACTAGAAATTGACCTTCAAAGATGTAACATGTGTTTTTTTTTAAGACCCATCAAATGCTAAAGAAGACATGGGTTATGGGGGAGAGGTACTCGCCTAATTAGGAAGCAATTAAATCCCCCCTCCCATTGTAATATGACCCATGGTGGGTCTTTCTACAAGAGGGGCATACTTGTTTACACTTGGCCTTAACTTCATGAAATAACCTACTTATGTGAACAAGATGGCCCACAAGGAGTGAACATCTCTCTGGGGATATTTGAACCTTGGTGGGAGGAACAAAAACATCCCACTCTACTAACCAACCAAGCCCCCATTGATGTCACTAAAACATATTGGTAGTTTCAATCCCCAATTTTGGTTCCTTGTACTCTCTCTCTCTCTCTCTCTCTCTATATATATATATATAGTTGAAAACATCAACAATTTATCATCAACATTGCGATGTGAAACCCAAAATAGAAAATCACCATGAAAAATCTATGGTTTTTGAAAAAAATGCCACAATGTGATTTATAGTAAAAACCACATTTTCTTCTAAAATATTGCTTCATGACCACAAAAAATTACTAGGTGAGGGAAAGGTACATATATGAAGAGAAATTTGGATTTTTTGGGGTTATTGTCTTTGCAACTATTGGGAATTGGGACTGGATTTTTAATCACTATCAAAGAAATTTTCTTGGGGGTGGGGACTGATTTCTAGCTTGGCTTTTATGTTCCCATATATTTGTTAAAATTCCACCCGATAGTTGTTGTTTTTTTTTTTTTACATTTATGCAAGGGTTTGCAAAGTGCATATTTATTGCCTCTTATTGTCGTTTTTTCATGGGTCATATAATGATTTTATAGGTATGATATTTTTACTAGCATTCTTTATGTTCCTTTTTTTTAAGCCTAGATTTGAAGTTTGAAGGTGAAAATTTCCTTGTCGACATGTGGAAGGATTTGAATCCATTTGGCAATATGGTAAACCTAAAGATGGGACAAATTGATTAAAAAGGAATTGTAAGCTATATGGAAAATATATGATAGGAGGGGGGTTTGTCGTTTGAAATGATTCCTTATTAGATTTCCAAGGAATGAGGTTGATATTTGTACAAGGTCAAGCCTATAAATAATGTGAGTTGTCCATCAAGTTATTCATGAAAATGATAAGAAGAAGGAAGACACATATGCTCAAACTTGAAATTATCTCTGAAGCAGTAGCTAAATCCTCAATAATTACAAGCATATTCAACAAAGGTAATAATGAGAGGGACTCCATGGGTTCACATTCCATGAGAGCCTCACCTTTCTTTGTTTTGAGTACCAGACATGGGGCATATATATCCATTTAATCAATTGTTAAAAGAAAGGAGAAGGAAGAAGTAGGAATGTTTGTGGGGAGGTGTATTTTTTGGAGTGACAAACATTTGAGAATTGCCAAGATGGATCCATTCTTTTAGGTAATGCTTGATGTTGTCATTTTTGTTAGCCAAGGGTATAAATCCCCTACTGACGAGGACTTGTAGGGACAATCCTTCAAAAGGAAAAAAATGATATTGCCACTAGATTGGAGGACCTAAGACAATCATAGGAGGGAACTATATGCATGGTGATGTGTGATGGGTGAATGTATGTGAAGGGTGAGACCCTCAATTTATTGGTACATTATCCCAAGGTTACAATGTTTTATTAAATCCATTGATGCATTGATGCATGTTAAAGATGCACCATTGATGTGTGAATTGTTAGATGAGGATTTCCAAGAGGTAGGTGTGCAGTGTGTTGTGAAAGTCGTAACAAATAATTCTACTAATTATGTTCCCACCAAAATAATGCTAATGAAGAGGAATGCCACATTGTTTTGGAGTCCATGTGTTACCCATTGCATCGATTTGATGCTTGAGAATGTGGGTAACATCTAGTTTATCAAGGTCATTGATTCAAATAAGAGAATCATAAAATACATATATAACCATGCATTTGTTCACCTAATGGGGAGATTCACATTGAAGAATGAGTTGGTGAAACCTTCCCTCACATTTATTTCCACCAACATCATTTCTATTCACTCTCTACACCGTTAACAATTGGAGGTTAATAGGATGTTCATTTCCAATGTGTAGCACAATTATACAATTAACACAAAATAGGGAGGGATAACCATTGGTAAATTAGTGTACCACTATTCCTTTTGGGGAAGAGTGGAGGAAGTGTTCATGATTAGCCAACCTTTGGTAAATGTTCTCTGCTTTATTGATGGGGAAAAACTCATAGTTAGTTACTTTTATGAGGCCCTGGATTAAGTTATCCAATCTTATTATGAGGACAAGGATAGACTTGGATATGAAAAATATCTATTGCTCTAGGTTTTCATTGATGATTGATGTAACAAGATTCTCCATTGTCATATTCATGTAATAGTGCTTTCCCTCAACCCCTCTTTTTTTTTGTTTGTTAATTTGTGCAGGATCTGTTGGCTATGCGATTAACCTGTGGCTTGAGAAACCGCGACTCAGGGGCATCTAAGACGTCAAAATCACCCGGGGATCGCACCCGGCCTGAGCCACACCAACCCTTAACATGGTTGGATTTTTTGTCCACGCAGGTTTCGAACCGGTGACTTTAACAACACGGAGTGGCTTAACAACACACTCCGTCACTGACGGTCCTACACCTCGGGGACCCCTCCAGCCCTCTTTTGCTTACTCATGTAGTTTTGATTTTAATGACAAGGTTATGGAAGGGTTAATTTCCTCCAGAGGATGGTCCCTGATCCAATTCACTATAAAAGAATTAATCAAGAGATGGAGTTATATAGGAAGGTCCAACATATTATTTGGTTTTGACACTGATGTCCAAGAAATTAAGACTTTAATGCAAAGCAAACAATAAGAATTTAGAATTTTAATTATGGGTTTTATTTGGAAGTTAATTTTCTTTTCTTTATTTTTTGTTTGCTACTGGAATGAAATGTAATTTAATTCTTTTTATTTTATTATTTGTTGTAAATATTTGGTGGATAAATTATGGTGGATAAATTATGGGGTTAGTCCGAAAATGTTCACACAATGCTTGGGGATGCTTCATGAAATGTGGAGTGCATTGTAAAATACCTTTTCCTGCTAATTTTTTTTTTAAAATGTCCCATACATCTAAAATAAACCAAGGGGAAACATGCTCATAATTCAACATGCATCTAATAACATATTTTAAAACATGAATGCAACCATTCATGCGATAAAACACAACATTCAAATAAAACTATTTGCATGGTGGAATTAACATAATAATCATAAAAAAAAATCATCTGTTCATAAAATAACCAACTGGCTGCATATGAAGGACGTTCCTCCCAGCCATAGTATTATTTTTCATTTTCTCTCAACAACAAGGAACCCCCGAGTTGAGGCTATGATTCCACAAAGAGTTTTGACCCTCTTTTCCACTGTCCACACATTCAACAACCCAAAAATCAGGTTCCACTCCAACAACAGTTCCAATCCACCATTTCTCTTCCCCTCAACCTGCACAACCCAAGGAATGGGATCCCCCTTCTCTGCCATGCAATCCTTAGGGAATTCCCACTTCCCTTAATGGATATAGTGCACTCGATTGGCTAGGAATCTCATAGTTGGGGACTTTAGGAACTCTCAGTTGCTCCAAGAGTGTTCACAACAACCTTCACAAGTTTCTTGAGCCATTTCCTCAATAGGAAAAATGATCCATAGGCACAGAGTCCATTTTTTAACAGGAACACATGACACATTTCCAGCATAAACACAACCCAATAATGGTTTCCATCAAGCAAATCATGGCTTGTGCTCTTCTCTTGCTGCCCATAATCAACGTGTCAAAATTGTCCTCTTTTTCCATTCAAAATTCTTTTTCTCCCATGCATGTTGACTCTCACACCCCCCAATGTTGATTGTACTTCAATCCCATGCTCCCAGTAACTATGGGATGCGACTTCTCACACACACCCACTTACATGAATTCAATTATTGAGTGTCTAATAAGTCAAAGGGAATATTAGATGGTAATGATACATTAACTTAAGAAAATAACATGGGTTTCCCTTTTAGCCTCCTTTTTGTGCAATCATAGCCGCCCATCGCTTTTGTCCCTCTCGTATCACAACTAATGATTATTATTTTATTGATTATTTCAATGTACCATTTACATAGTTTGGCCCCCGACCATATTAATCAATATGGGCTCTTCGCCCCAAACATATCGACTCACCAACCTAAATCACATTTATACAATTAAATTATAATTCATGGGGATTAACACTGAGGGTGTTACATCCTCTCCCCCTAATTTTTTCACTGTCCTCAGTGCACAACACCCTACAAGTGTACACACATATTACAATTCTAGGCTCTTCAACCTCTAGTCAACATATAGACTCTCTGGCCTAATATCACACATGATTTCTAGCCCAAACAGATATACACAAACACCTTTGCCAAGACATATATACATAGGTACTTTGGCCCAAAATCATACACAACGATTTCACATTTTATAATTCTGGCAGTAGCAATGATCTCTCTTTCCCCTTAGTTTGCACAACGCAAGGTAATTTACCCCCTTATTTGCTCTACAGTCCCTTGGGATGTACCACTCCCCTCCAAGGCTCTAATGCATAACCAACTAGGAAGTATCATAGATGCGACTTCGGGAATTACAACTCCAACAAATTTCACAATTTATTGATTCCCACAACAATTCCAACCAACAAGATCTCATTCCCCTAAGCTTGCACAACCCAAGAAAGTGTATCCTGTTCTCTGCACTACAATCCCTCATGTTGTACCACTTCCCTCCAGGGCTCCAGCACAAGGTTGGTAGAAAATATTAGATTTGTGGCTCTAGGAAATATAGTTGTGATGATGGAATATCCAAACTTTAAAATAGTTGCATGTGTGCCTCCTGCATGGTATCTTTAACTCCACTTTTATTTCTTTGAGATGTAACAAGTCCACTGGATGTTACTTGTTCCATGACTTTTTCCTTGGGGTCCATATCCTTTCATTGCTCTTCTTTCCAAGTACTCGATTCATGTTTTAATTATTCAATTGTTCCTATATAGCCATCATGAAAACATACATGTTATAACCCTCATTATTTAACAATTATCTTATTCACAAGAATTCTCAATTCCAAAATATAAACATGTATTCAAATAAGTTTGCAGTCATAATCAAATACTTATTTGTATGGCTATTCTGTGCTTCACAAAGTTTCCATGAGAAAAAAATCACCTTACTATTCTTTTCTGACACACCTTCATGATTCCAACCACCATGCCATGCACATTATTGAGTTGTCTCTTCCTTTGTATACTCACCCTCCAGGCTCAAGCATAATTTTCATTTCTATGCAGTCCCTTGGGAAATCCATAATTTTCCAAGGTGTTATTGTGCAAGGAAAGGGCCAACTTACTTTCATATTCCCACTGGCAATCTGTAACCTATGGAATCATAGGGTTCCCATGTCCTAACAATAACATTTTTCCTGAGTTTTATAGCTTCAATAACCATCATATCCTTTGTATCACACACATACAATCATCATGAGATATCATCATATCAATTTACTTATTAATTTTCCAAATCTATTTCATATAGGAAATCAAGTTTCCTAAGCATGAGATTTCTTCTCAAAATGTTTGGCTCTTCAACAACTTGCATTAGTCTTCCTTATGGGCTTACACCATTTCCATATCCAAGACCATTTTTCCTGCAATTTTCTCAACTCTCATTTTGCCAAACAAATTGTTAGTATCCATGCACATTAATGTCTCATTGCTACATTTGCAATCAGTCCATAAAGTGAATTCAAAATTATATTATTCTAAAAATTCAATCACTTCCAACTATTATTCATATTAGATGGAATGACACTATCATTCCTTGCACATGCATTATCTAGCATACCAAGCTTCTCATAATGTAATAAAACATTACCAATAAATAAACTAATGTGCCAATACCCATGTACACATCTACACAATCCATCATTGCATTGACTTTGTAATACCGCATATCAATATCATGTATTCCACCATGGTGAGTTGGGAGGTCTAGCCAATGCCTCAAAACATCATCCAAACTCTTCTTAATTACTTGTTTGATCCTTTGGATACTTTCCTCTTCAAACCATACACAACACTAGGAATACATTCCTTCAGTTCTCTTTAGTGTCGACAAAGAGGTTGCAATCCAAACATTGATTATAACTAGCAAGACTAAATGAGCACTTGTATAACTCTATGGCCCTTTGATATCCAACCACACCAGTATCACAGATGGATAGCTCTATTGGTAGTCATTGTTATAACAAGAATATATCTACTGAAATGACTTGGTTATGATATCATAACCCATGATAACATATTATGAAATTAAATTTAATATAATTGCATACAAGCATTATACAACATGTGTACATTCATGGCCCTCTACCTTTACACACAAATTCAAATAATGAAATTTAATTAAGGGAATTCTTACCTCAATTCTCTTAATAATTTATGCATCATAAGAAACCACAAACATACTTGCATGGTTGTTATGAAATTACTTGATTCTATATGATCAACTGGTATTTCATATAAGCTCACATGCTCCCTTCATCAATCCTCTTGGTCAACAATCTTACCATTCTCATTTGTCTTCATACAGATGGTTAACATAATCAACAATATCATTATCATCATTTTCAGCCATGCTATAAACATTTTTCCTAGACACACAATCCATAATTAGTCTTATTCAATTATCATGACATCATTATTTCATAATAACAATAGACTAATCTCAGTCTACAAGCATGCCACAAATATGTTGAAGCATGTCCATATGCATAGATGCACATCAATATGCATTAAGCATTTTGTAATGTACCCTATCCCAGCTGAGGTCCATTACTTGCGAAAATACCCATAAAATAAAATTTCTCTACCAACTAATTTTGTAGCTTACTAGCTACATGAATACACACATATTTAACCAATCAGATACCATTAATTTAAATGTAGCTACAACATGCTGAAATAAACATGAATTCAACTAATTAACCCCATACAAAACAACATATAAACCATTCACATACAAAGAGTTAAAACACAACAATTTATCTCATAAAATAACACATGACACACAAACATTTATCTTTTCAGAACAATTGTGTAACTAGCTTCTTGGGATGAACGTTCCACACAACCATAGACTTGCTATTATATATATCAACAAGAAGTCATCCTTGTTTTGGGGCCAGGAATCCATAAAATAGTATTTCTTCACAATCCACTCACAATTTAGATATCCCACAACCCAATGGTATTCTTCTACAACTATCTCGTTTTCCACTAGCTCTCTTCCTCTTGACCTGCCCAACCCAAGGAATGTACCCCTTCACTGCTGATGGAGGGAGATCTTGTTGACCCTGCAAATACCCTTAGATTGGAATGGTTAACTTCACCTTTAACATCAATCCCATACAACCAAGGCTTAATTATATACCAAAAACAATGTACACGAGGTAGGCTCTAAATGCTTAAGCCTCTTCTTAAACCTTTTCCTTAACCACATTGCTTAACCTCTTGTTTAATGATTCAATATTTAGATTTCTATTACATTCAACCAACCACCAGGATAACCGAAACACTGGATCACTGATGGTTCTCTGTGAACTCTTGTATACTATGTCTCGACCTCCGGGACATCAGATCATCAGGGCATCGGTCCACTAGTCCACACAAAACCTTATTCTTGTGTTTTCAAACTTTTAGTCTAGTCATTCACCAATCATTCTCATCCATTTATCTATGATGATGAATGGTTAGACCTTCCTCCTCAAAAATCACTCTATATCTCAGGATTCAAATGATTTTGATGCCTATTTATCCAATCTCGATGCTTTGGACGTCGTTCTCTTAGCTAGTTACGCTTGTAAATTCCTTCGTTCCTTCGAAGTTCATAGGATATTCAACCCTCTCCTTTTCAACATCTTTACTCTAAAATATTCAATTTCGATTCTCTTCTCATAGTTTCTCCTTTACACAAATACTCGCCCTTCAATAGTAACCACATACACACATAATTAAATGCAAGATCAACCACATGATATTGGAGGAATATAAACTACTCATTTCATTAACACGACTATGTACAAGAATTATATAACTCATAAATCCTTCTATCTCTTTCAAGGTCTGATTAAATACATTTGGCCGCTTCTCCGACCCTGGCTCTGGCCCTCCTGCCTAATTTCTCTCTATTTTTCACCACTATTCATGCCCAAAGGCTTACATATTTATGTGGAATAAAAACTTCAAGATCTACTAGAACAAATCCCTAAAATCCTACAACTAATTACAACAATAAAACTACTCTACCATCTATTTTGACCCACTCTCTATTCTTGATTACATACATACGAGGATCAATAAGATCGAATCCTCCATACTTAGGAAAATATACACTAACCCAACTACTTGCTTAAATAATCCATTTAGGTGATAATTAAGGAAAACAAACCCTATCCATCTAGACTCATACAAACTTAGGAAAAATAAAATAATTTCATTAAGGGAACCCACTCCCTTTGGTAAATTTCAAGACCCCCTTAGATTTTGTTCAACAATGTTGACTTTGGGAACTATGCTCCTACATCAGATTCCCAGGGTACAAAAGAAATTCATGAATTGATTTTCATGAGTCTTATATTGGTTGAAGTCCTACTGGATCCCATACTGTGTGTGGTTTTTGTCGACATGCTCTGTTGCACTGTTACTTTACCGTTGTCTCCAATTTTCCAAGATCCCATAGCTTGTTTTCTTTTTGTTTATTTGTTTATTTATGTTGTTGATGCATTTCTCCACACATGTTGTTGTTGTCATGTTGCTCCAATAGACTATGTATCCATTTGAAAAACTACCTCGAATATGTGTACAATGCTTCCACTTCAAAATCTATCTCCATCTTCTGCTGCACTTCTGCACATAAGAGGGCTATGAATTTAGCTATTTCTTAAGTCTCTACATCATTTTCCAACATATGTTGCTCCCAATAATAAATTTACAATACAAAATGGTTATGGAACTTTGTTCCATACACTATGTGCCATCTTCTTCTTGCTCCTTCAGTTCCTCATATAGACTTTGTATGACCTTTGTTTCCATTCTTTTGACCCCATATGCTTTGTTGTCCTCAACTCTTTGAGGATACTCTTTATCAAATGAAAACTCACGAAACCAATAATGCATATCTCCAACTTGCATGTTCAGTCTACATGGTTGTGGATGTTCAAACATACTCTATTTCTGTTGATTTTTCAATAATCAAGGTTTAGCATGAAGTTCATTCCAATTTTATCATTTCACTTAACCATAACCAGTAATGTTGCAACAACCAAGATCACAAGAATAAACACCATGCACAAGAACACAAGAAGTATCATGGGAAACCCTTCTAAACAAGGGAAGAAAACCCAACCAAAATCCTTTGCTATAATCTTCAAGAGAAAGACCTTCACCACCAATAAACCTAGCACACAAGAGGGTGCTCAAACCCTAGAAGAATAGTGCCCAAGAGAGGTGCACACTTTTCCCAAGAAGGTGTACTTTCTGAAATTTCCAAACTCACACAAAATATATGATTCCTCAATGGGGAATTTTCCTTTACTTATACTAAACTAATCCTATCAACATAAGTGTCTATTGGCACAACAAGGCCAACCTCTATATCTCATAATATAATTATTATTGACCAGATTAATTATATTTTACATTAATTAACAATACATTAAGGTGGGGCCGACCTGTACCCTTTACATTACAATTAGGGTTATAGGCATGCCTAACTTTTGAACAATATAGCAAGGGATCTCATACACCCACTAGTTCTCATCCACTAGGGGAACATCCATATCGATTTCCATATCTCTGGCTCACTACATTACACAGAAGAACCAATTCTAGTGATCAACCACTAGGATCACGTTCACCTGTGCTCATCCACAGGTACACCCACTCAACATATATTCTTTCCCATTGCATTACACAAAAGAGTCATCTGGAGTTTCTCATCAACTCTCTACTCAGAGGAGGATAATACATCATCTTCATTTCTATTCTCATGATTATGCACCCAACACTTTGGGATTTCACACATTCACCTTGTGCTCCGCCACAGACACATCCAACTATGCAGATCTCCTTTCTCACTGCGTTACACAGGAGAATCATCTGGAGTTCTTCTCAACTCTCTGTAAGGAGGAGGCCATATCTACATTCCAGCTCTGTCTCAGATAGGAACCACTCACCCCTCTTACAGGATTTCTCTCAGGTTTGTAAGATGGAGAATGTCTCACGTAGCTGCAATCATTAACACTCCCTCTCAGCTAGGGAGGCATTTTCCACCAAGCCAAGTCTCTCATGAAAATACTT
>SNQJ01S0025549.1:152684-163549 GCA_010110895.2 Picea sitchensis
TGGATGAGCACTAGTGAAGAAGTGGTTCTTCTGTGTAATGTAGTGAGCCATAGATATGGACATCCCTATGGATGTGCCCCTAGTGGATGAGCACTAGTGGGTGTATAATATCCCTTGCTATATTGTTCAAGAGTCAGACATGCCTGTAACCTTAATTGTAATGTAAAGAGTACAGGTCAACCCTACCTTAATGTGATTAATAATTAATGTAAAATATAATTAATTGGGTTAATGTTACTTATATTGTGAGCTATTGGGGTTGGCCCTGTTGTTACAATAGACACTTCTGTTGACAGGTCTAGTCTAGTATAAGTAAAGGAAATTCCCCATTGAGGAATCATATCTTTCATGTGAGTTTGGAAATTTCAACAAGTACACCTCTTTGGGAAAAGTGCACACCTCTCTTGGGCGCTAGTATTCCAGGGTTTGAGCACCGTCTTGTGTGATAGGTTTCATTGGTGGTGAAGGTATTTCTCTTGAAGAATATCAAAAATGATTTTGGCTGGGTTTTCTTCCCTTGTTGAGAAGGGTTTCCTAGGATACTTCTTGTGTTCTTGTGCATGGTGTTTCTTCTTGTGATCTTGGTTGCTGCAATATTATTGGTTATGGTTAAGTGAAATGATAAAATTTGAATGAACTTCATGCTTAAACTTTATTATTGAAAAATCAACATGGTTTCAGAGAATAGGTCTTGAAGAACCCCTGCACAATATTTCATAAGACTAAACCATCCTCCTTCTGCATTTTTGTACGACCTCTAGGGTTTCTGTAGAAATTCGTACAACCCTCAATTGATCATCCCTTTCACCCCTTTATAAGTGGAAGTTGGAGTTAAAACTTGGACCAATTTGTAGGACCCTCCTAAATGCATCTCCATAGACCTTCAAAATCAAATTTTGAGGATTTTTAGTTTTTGGCCCTAGGGTTTCTAGGGTGCCGAAATTTTCTGCAGAATCTTGATCATATATTTCTGAAACTTATTGAAGAAACATTTTTCTTAATTCGACAAGATTTTCTGTGACACTATCAAATTTTATTATTGGTAGTCATAATCCCAACAAAATCCAAGGTTACTAATTCAACCTAATCATTAGTTTTTCAAAATCTAGTTGGCGAGAGTTTGAAGAAACCAAACAAATGAAGAAAATAACCTTAGTAGAAGATAATCTTGATGGAGAAAGCAACTTCAGCTCCTAGAAATCAAGAATTCAGGTCACCCTTGAAGAATATGACCTTTTGGATGTGGTAGCTAAAACCTTACCAGACACAGCTACAGATGTAGAGAAGAATATAAGAAAGGAAGAAGATGTCAAAGCAAGAAAATTAATCATCTACTCAGTAAGAGATCATGTCTTACCTCATATTTACAACCTGAAGACAACTTATGATATGTATGAAGCATTAAAATAAATGTTTGAAAGTGATAACACCCTCAAAGATATTACCTTGAAGATCCAACTTCAAAGTACCAAAATGACGAAAGGTGACACAGCTGCTATCTTATTTATGAATATATCAGAGATTAAAGAACATCTAGAAACCATTGGAGAAATCATGTTTTATAGAGTTGTATGAACCACTCTCAACAAACTTCCAAAACAGTGGGAGCCTTTTCTTCAGAGTATCAGTGGAAAAGAAAGTATACCAACATTTCATTGTCTATGGACAGATTGCACTCAAGAAGAACCTAGACTTAGAAATAGAGGAGTGGGAGACTCCTTAGAAAAAAATCATGCTCTTTCACTTCATACAAAGAAAGGAGGAAAATTCAAAAGAAACTTCAGACAAACATTAAAATATGAAAATCCTTCATCAAACCCAGGTTATAATAAAAATAAAGATGTTTCAGAAATTTAGTGCTTCAGATGTGACAAATATGGAAACTATGCAAGAAACTATCCAACCAGGAAGAAGGGAAGACAATATGCTTCTACCGTTGACATTGATCCAGATCCACCTCAAAATAATGAATATAAGAGAGAGGATAAGTACATCCTCTAAGATAAAAACATGACTACAAACCTAGGCAAATCAATTGATCTCTAATTTTATAGTTGATTGCATTTTTTTAATGAAGGATATTATCCCTAGTATGGGAGCCCTCAAAGACTTGGACCATTATCCACGGTATGGGAGTCCAAACCATATTTGATTGATTATTATATGAGACAAGCAGATATTTTTCCTCAAAGAAGAGATACATTAAAAAAAAAAAAAGACTCAGAGAATCTCAAATGGAGATTGACAGCGAGACAATACCTTCTCCCCCTTCAACAGTTCAGAGGGAGACAAATATTATTCCAGCTAATCCAGTTGCTGCAGTTGATATGTCCAGAGATATTGAAGTAATAGCATAAAAGGGAATTCCTAGGACTCAGCTAGAAGGCAAAAAAACATACGAGTCCTTCAAGGGACACCTTGAGAAAGAAAAAGAGTTTTTCAAAAACTGTTCTTCAATCATGAGCCACCTCATTGAAGAAACAACAAGAGAAACAAGTATGGAAAGATACCATAACAATACCCGTGTATCTTAAAGAATGATGTATAAGATATAATTCAGAGACTAGAAGAGAAGTATGTGGTAAATTCCAAGTGGATCTATAAGAGCAAGCATGCAACTGATGGAAGTGTCAAGAAATACAAAGCCAAAGGATTCTCACAAACAAAGGGAGTTTTCTATGATGAGACACTTGATCCAGTAAACCAGATACACTTCCATCCATGATTTGGAAACTATATTAGGTGAATATATTCTTGATGAGTTTGGGTTTCAACAAGAGTGTTGCTGATCAAAACCTATATTATTATAGTGTTGGTGACGAGAGCCTAATTTTGATGACTTATTTAGAAAGCATTGGTTGTTGAAAACAAGTAAGCCTTGAATTCTAAGTTCAAGATGAAGGATATGGGTATGATTCTCTACTTCCTGGAAGTATGACAAAGAACCAATGAGATTTTCCCGAGTCAAGGAAAATATACATTGGGAATATTAAAGAAGTTCATCTTGACAGAATACAAGAACACCGTGATATATTTGAAGAAAAAGAATGATGATGATTCATATGAGATTGATCCAGAACTGATTGGATCATTGATGTATCTGTTTAACACCATATCAAATTCATGTTATACAGTGAATGTACTTAGAAAATCCATGAGTCAACTGAGACAGACTCATTGGATAGCAGTAAAGCATCTATTGAGATAAATATGAGGCACAATTGGATATGGCCTGAGATATGCCTCCAATGTGAACTTGAGTTTGCAGGATATGACATTACAGATTGAGAAAAGAGTACAATGGACCAAAAGATCACATCTGGTTGTTGTATTACCATGAAGTTTTCCATGATTTCCCGATGCAGCAAGAAACAAAACTCTATGGCCTTGAGTACCACAAAAGATGAGTATATAACATCAAATGTGAGAAGCCATATGGATTCACAAGCTTCTGACATATTAAATTTACCATGAGATGGATTCTATGATGATAACCAAGAGCCTAGTGTAAAGCTCCTTGAGAACCCAGTGTTTCCTGATGGATCAAAACACGATGAGATGAAATATCCTTATATCAGAGATATGATGTAGAGGAAAATCCTACACATGTAGTACCTTCCTACACATGAGTAGATTGCAGACATATTCACCAAAATAACTTGGTGAATAATGCCTCCCTAGTTGAGAGGGAGTGTTGATGACTCCATCCAAGACAAATTTCAAAGTACATCTGTGTGAGACTTGGCATGATGAAGAATTCCTCCCTAGTTGAGAGGGAGTGTTGATGATTGCAGCTACGTGAGACATTCTCCTGCGTAGAAACCCGAGAGAAAACCCCCGAGAGGGGTGTGTGTTTCCTATATGAGACAAATTTGGAACGTAGAGATGGACTCCTCCTAACATAGAGTTGAGAACAAATCTAGATGATTCTCCTGTGTAACACAATGAGAAAGGAGATGTACAAAGTTGGATGTGCCTGTGGATGAGCACAAGGTGAATGTGTGAAATCCCAAAGTGTTGGGTGCATCGTCATGAGAAAATAAATGAAGATGATGTACTAAGCCTCCTATGATTAGAAGAGTTGATGAGAAACTCCAGATGACTCTCCTATGTAATTCCATGGGAAATAATATTTGTTGAGTGGTGTTGCTTGTGGACGAGAACAGGTGAATGTGATCCTAATGGTTGAGCACTAGTGAAGAAGTGGTTCTTTTGTGTAATGCAGTGATACAGAGATATGGAGATCCCTATGGATGTGCCCCTATTGGATGAGCACTAGTGGGTGTATAAGATCCCTTTCTATATTTTTCAAGAGTCAGACCTGCCTATAACCCTAATTGTAATGTAAAGGGTATAGGTCGGCCCCACCTTAATGTGATTAATAATTAATTTAAATGATAATTAATCTNTGGATGAGCACTAGTGGGTGTATAAGATCCCTTTCTATATTTTTCAAGAGTCAGACCTGCCTATAACCCTAATTGTAATGTAAAGGGTATAGGTCGGCCCCACCTTAATGTGATTAATAATTAATTTAAATGATAATTAATCTGATTAATATTAATTATATTGTGAGCTAGTGAGGTTGGCCCTGTTGTGCCAATAGGAACTTCTATTGACATGTTCAGTCTAGTATAAGTAAAGGTAAATTCCCCATTGAGGAATCATATCTTTCATGTGAGTTTGGAAATTTCAGCAAGTACACCTCCTTGGGAAAAGTGTGCACCTCTCTTGGGTGCTAGTATTACAGGGTTTGAGAACCCTCTTGTGTGATAGGTTTAATTGGTGGTGAAGGTATTTCTCTTGAACAATATAGAAAAGGATTTTGGTTGGGTTTTCTTCCCTTGTTGAGAAGGGTTTCCTAGGATACTTCTTGTGTTCTTGTGCATAATGTTTCTTCTTGTGATCTTGGTCGCTGCAATATTATTGGTTATGGTTAAGTGAAATGATAAAATTGGAATGAACTTGATGATTAACCTTGATTATTGAAAAATCAACAAGAATCTCTTTGGTCTCTTGTTCTCTCTGGTTGTTCCTTGTGGGGATTTATGCCCTTCTTCTTCTTGTAGAGTTTGTCGAGCCCAAGCAGGACTTTTATTTCCAAATATAATATCTCTGGGTATGTTTCTTGGAGCAACTGAATCAGTTGGATCAACTGGATCAATTGGAGCTATTATATCATCTGGAATAATATACTTCTCCCTATGAACTGATGAAGGGGGAGAAGGTATTGTCTCACTATAAATTTCCATCTGAGATTCTCTGGATTTCTGGAAGGCTACTTCTTCTTCAAAAGTAACATCTCTTCTTACGTCAATTTGTCTCTGACCGGGAATGTAGATTTTATTTTCTTTTGAGGACTCACTGTATCCTACAAATGTTCCCTTTCTTCTCGAAGGTTCTAGCTTGGATCTCTTTTCTTTGGGCACATAAAAATATAATGGACATCCGAATATTCTGAAGTGTCCAATCTCAAGCTTCACTCCTATGAAGGCTTCTTCTAGATTAATGTTCTTCAGGATCTCATGAGGAATTTTGTTTTGAAAATTCACTGTTGTCATCCATGCTACAACGCATAGGCTCATAGGTAGGCTTTGATCATGAATCATTTCTTTGGTTGCCTCAAAGATAGTTATGTTTTTCCTTTCAACAACCCCATTTTGTTGAGGGTTCTAAGGAACTGTGAACTCCCTCTTGATCCCTACTTCAATACAAAAACTATTGAATTCTTTTGAGGTGTATTCTCCACCATTGTCTGAGCTTAATACTTTGATTTTTCTTCCGGTCCAGTTCTCAACCTGATCTTTGAATTCTTGAAATTTTACAAGGACTCCATCCTTGTTCTTTAGAAATTAAATCCAAGTTTTCTGGGAGTGATCATCTATGAAGAGTACATAGTATAAGTACCCATTCGAAGATGCAACAATCATTGGCCCACACACATCTGAATGTATCAAGTCCAATATTTCCTTGGATCTATTGTCACTTCTTGAGAAATATCCTTTAATATTTTTTCCAAGGGCTCAAACTTTGCAAACACCTTTATGCTAAATTTGTATCTCTGGTAGACCTATTACCATTTTCCCTAGATCTTGGAGAGATCCATAATGAATGTGAGCAAGTATTCTATGCCATAACTCACTCAGGCTGATAGTGTCATGTAGTAGGGCTTGGATAGGTTTGATGGTTAATTTGTACAATTTGTTTTCTAGGATTCCAATTACCTTGGCAGAGATTATATGAGAGTCTTTGTGCCATGCAAGGACTCTTCCTTCCGGGAATGTAATTTTGTATCCCTTGTTTTCCAAACAAGAAATAAAGACAAGGTTTCTCTTCATTCTGGGTACATATAATACTTCTTCTAATTTAAGTTGCATATCTGAGTCTAGTTGGAAGGTAGAAGTTCCAAATCCTCTTACATTATATCTGCCATCATCTCCAAGAAAAACATGTAGATGTGTCTCTTTCTCAATGAAATGTGTTAGGTGATTTCTAAGACCGGTCATGTGCCTGGAGGCACCACTATCAATTAGCCAAGTATTGTCATTGGTAGGGACCATACTTGAGAGTGATGAGATGTTGTTGTCTTCATTTATTTGAGGTATTGTTTTCCTAGAACTAAGTTTGCATGAACCATCAATCTTTCCTCCCATTATGATTTTTCTCATATTTGGATTCTTCAAAAACCCTTGTCAACTAGGCTAGTAAACCTAATGGCTAGGATAGGACAACACTTATAGGTTTAGTTGGACTTATGACTTCCAAAAATAATCCTTTGGAATATAGGATAACACTAGTGATTTGAAGAGCTCCTTCAAGGAGTTCCAGGAAACCCTAAATCTGAAATTTCCATAGAAATTAGCGAAACCCTAGAAACCCTAGGGACAAAAAGTCAAAATGCTTGAAAATGCAATACGAAGCTTGATGGAGGTGCGCTGAAGGAGGTTGTACACTCCTAACCTCTTTTTTATCCCCAACGTCCAAGTGATAAGTGTTGAAAACCCCTAGAAGGGTAGGCCATACAAAATTTATGGAAACCCTAGGAGGGTTGTACGATTTCTGTAGGAGAGAGAGAGGATGGCTGAAAGTTGTTTGTGCAATGGGTTCTTCAAGAACTATGCTCTAATACCATGTTTATTTTTCAATAAGAAAGGTTAAGCATGAAGTTCATTCCAATTTTATCATTTCACTTAACCATAACCAATATTGTTGCAACAACCAAGATGACAAGAAGAAACACCATGCACAAAAACACAAGAAGTATCCTGGGAAACCCTTCTCAACAAGGGAAGAAAACCCAACCAAAATACTTTGCTATAATATTAAAGAGAAATAAATTCACCACCAATAAACCTAGCACACAAGAGGGTGCTCAAACCCTAGAAGACTAGCGCCCAAGAGAGGTGCACACTTTTCCCAAGAAGCTGTACTTGCTGAAATTTCCAAACTCACACAAAAGATATGATTACTCAATGGGGAATTTACCTTATACTAAAATGATCCTGTCAACAAAACTATATATTGGCACAATAGGTCCTACCTCTCTATCTCATAATATAATCAATATTTACTAGATTAATTATCTTTTACATTAATTAACAATTACATTAAGGTGGGGCTGACCTGTACCCTTTACATGACAATTAGGGTTACATCTAGGTATGACTCTTGAACAATATAGCAAGGTATCTCATACACCCACTAGTTCTCATCCACTAGGGGCACATCCATATGGATGTCCATATATATGGCTCACTGCATTACACATAAGAACCACTTCTAGTGCTCAGCCACTAGGATCACATTCACCTGTGCTCATCCACAGACACGTCCACTCAACATATATTATTTCCCACTGCAATACATAGGAGATTCATATATATTTTCTCATAAAATCTCTACTCAGAGGAGGCTAATACATCATATTCATTTATGTTTTCATGACGATGCACCCAACACTTTGGGATTTCACATGTTCACCTTGTGCTCTGCCACATGCAAGTCCAACTTTGCAGATCTCCTTTCTCACTGCATTACATAGGAGAATCATATGGAGTTCTTCTCAACTCTCTGTAAGGAGGAGGCCATCTCTACGTTCCATATCTGTCTCATATAGGAACCACACACCCCTCTCAAGGGATTTCTCTTAGGTTTGTAAGCTGGAGAATGTCTCACGTATTTACAATCATCAACAATTTCTTGATCACCATTGTTAATTTCTCATCAAAATAACAAATTGACAATCTAATAATAAGCAATTCATACCTTTTTGTAAATATTTCTCCATGATCATACACCAATAATCAATCACTTCAGCGTCACTATCATTTTTCACTATCATCCCATCTTTGACATGATATTCATGTTCCAAACTTGCATAGTCATCATCACCTTTGAGAAAACAACCTGCACCAGTTTCCATCTCTATCACACACTGTTCCAACTCATATCCATCATTCATCAACCTAATTTCATACTAGATATGCATACAAGATGTTTTCTGTAACTTTTTCTTCTCATCCATCCATAATTTAATGACAATTTGCTCGTGTTGAAAAGATACAAAATATTTTCTATCTCCCTAATGCCTATACTTATAAATATGCAAGGAATGTAACTCTCTTTCTTCCCCCATTATCCACTTGTTCTCTGTATTGAGTGGAACCCTTTCATACTCAAAAGAAATTAATTCTTCATCCAATAATAAAATATACAACCAATCATTATGCCTTCAATATTAATCCCTTGTCCACAAACTTTTAGAGTTTCCATCAAACTTATGATCATATCACAATGACCATGATGTCCTTCTGTAGTCATCCTCTCTTCAGGAACATTCCTTTTCTCATACATGTCTTCCATTCAATTGATACTCTTCTCTCATGCCACCCTTCACAAAGAAGTAAGGCACATGAATTCCTTTTCCATCTTACAAACTGAGCCAAAATTTATTCATCTCCAAAGACTGTTAACATATACAACCACTTACTCATATTTTTTTGTTGGCTTCCATACTCAGAATCATGTAAATGTTTCTATTTCAATTTCATGACCTGCTCCTTGGTCAACACTAATCCTATATGTAGTACAAAACCTATTTTAGCTAAAAACTCTATTGTCTCCTTATCAAATAACCAACCACACATTCAATGGTTCTTAATTTATTGCAAAACATTCTCAACCTACATCTTGTCTATTTTATTCATAAAAAAATAGGAAAAAATTTCCTTTCATTCTCATCTTGGCATAGTATTCAAACTTCATTCTTATATATCCATCATTACTATTTTGTTGCATAGTCCACTTTGAGAATTCATACACTTCATCATATGAATTTATTTCTAGCCATCTTGTGCCTTGACTTGATTTCCTAATTTATCTTTTATCCTTATATCCCATGACCCCTTCTTGATCCTCTTGTGCCGATTTCTCCTTCTCAGCCTTAGTGACTGTAACATCTATCCTTATATGTCCTGTTGCGACATTTGCCAATTTTCTTTTGTTCTCCACTTTATTTCTTGGAGTCTGAAACTTCTCCTTGAATCTATCTTCTTCTAGTCCTTGATGAGATTATGGGATATTGCCTTTGTATTTTTCTTTTGCAAACAATCTTGCATCATTTGATTGTCTATGATATTGCTAATCTACTTCCTTCCTTGTGGAAATTTCTTTTCCAACTCTATCATCTTCAGTACCTCTAAAAACATGAAACAAACCATTATTTTGTAAAACTTGAGACTCATCAGTCCCTCTTGATTCCTCTAGGATTGAGATCTTTCCTCCTTGTTGAACTGAACTTTTCAGACATTCCATGAGACTCTCATATTGTCTCTCATATTCCTCATCATTCTCTCCAAGGATTGGTCCTTGTTTCAGTTCACTAAAGTAAATTGCTTGTCCTTCTTCCATGAGATTTCTATACTTAGATTCTCTAAGTCTCTCCTCTATCTTCAATCGAACATTCATCCTACGTCTCAAATGTCTTGAAAACAATTGCACTATAGGAAATTTTACCCTCTTCTTCATTTTCCAACCACACCTTTGGTCTTCTTCAACTCCTTCATGTAGCAGCTTCATCAATTTACTATTTTTTCTTTCAACTTAGATAATTCTCTGTCAAATTCCTTATGATTCGTCCCCTTCCTACCAGTTTCTTTGGAATCTTATCTCACTCCAATGTGGATTCATTTTGACCCCTTCATATTTCTATCTCTAGTGATCTCCATATTTGAGGTTCACAATGCGCAACAATGAGCTGCAAATAGTCTTTGCAGTAACAAGTCTTTTTCACCTTGCTACACAATACCTCACCAAGTTTCTCTCCAAAACCTGGCCTTTTCATATCCTTGGTTGTCTCCTCTAGAACCTTCTGAGCTTTCTATGTTTCTCTAGGATTCTGCACTTTTTGCAAGATACCAGATATATAAAATATGCAGAACAGAAATGCAATGCTAGAAATGACAGAATAACAGTAAAATATCCAGCATAATCTTCACAATACACAGAAATGATATACGAAATAGAAACATAAACAACATTTTGATTCAGATAGCAATGTTCACATGCCTCTTCGAGGGGGCAACCTCCAGTCGAGAAGCACTATGTTACAATAATCTCCAAGCTAGGGTTCACATACCCTCGCCCCTTATTTATACTAAATATGTCTATTAAGAGAAGCATCTAGAGGAAGATCCTTCTAGAAGCGAAATCTTCTATTAGGTCTTCTTACATCTGCTTTATTCTATTTTATTGAAAGGTCTTATGAATATTGACCTTTATTACATCCGAATACAATGATCTACCTATGTGCGGGTTAGAACCTTAACATGTCCGCCCCCTTAAAAACAACCTTGTCCTCAAGGCTT
>SNQJ01S0025550.1:14283-74931 GCA_010110895.2 Picea sitchensis
GGGTAAGATTAAGGGAGTATATCTGGCAGCGACTATGGCGTCCATTCTATTTAGAGGGGGATTAGCACCAGCCATAGGAATATTAGGTGGAGGAGAACTTGGAGGAGAAGGAGTTCGCAAAGGGGCTACTAGGAATGAGTCTCGAAGTGGAATGGGAAACAAAAGGGGATTTAAGGAGAAGGCTAACGGGCTCAAGTCAACAGATGCTCGTCTTTGTGCAGGAGTGGTAACAGTAACAAGAGGAGGAGTGGTAAAGATAGGAGTGGGGGAATCTTCTGCGGTCTTGGGTCTACGCCAAAGCACAACTTCAGAGGAGAGGGGAGTGACAAGGATTTCTCCCTCTAATCCCAGACCAGGAGGGGAAAACTCAGCAGGAACACTCCCGAAATTCAGGAAACAGGAAACCTCAAAAAGAGGTATGTTAAGAAACTGAGGAGGAGAAAATGGAGTTCCTACAGAAGGAGATGGCGGATTACCTGATTCAGCGGTGGAAGCTTCTTCTTTAGAGGCCTTTCCTTTTCTGAGAACCACCTCCGGATCAGTTTTAGGTGTAGACAGAGGAAGCTGTGGATGGGACCACGTGTGTCTACCTCTGAAAGCCACAATTAACGCGGCAGGTTCGCCACAGTGGAGTCGCCAGGTGCACAGTAGTAATCTTCAAAGGCTTTGATACCTGATGCACCTTCAGAATCAGAGGCTCAATGTCGTTCAATCCCAGGGAAAATCTTCAACTTCGTCCCCGGCAACGGCGCCAGGAATGTTAGCGTCAGAAGTCACTCATGGATTGCTTGCAGGAGCAGAGCCCAATGCCCATCAGTTTTATGTCACGATAGTTTTTAATGGGTGATCAAATGGGTAGAGACTCGGGAAGATATCACTCTAACTCAGGGACTAGGTCTGGTATGTAAGGAACAAAGGAGGTCTTGATCTAACTTCAGTCAGTGAGTTGATTAAAAGATGAGTAGGTGGAAGACTTGGTAAGAAGAGTGAGCAAACTACCTTAGACAACAGGCCTTTCAGTAGTTTGCAGAAGAAAAACCCTGAATGCAAGATCCTCTTAGTTCAGGGCTTCGAGAAACTAAAAGGGGGATTTGACTGGATCCTCCAATTCCAAGTCATTCAGTGCTAAGAAAATCACAAGGAACGATTAGAAACAATGCAACTGTTACAATGATCCAACCTACATCATCCTATAATAGTTACAACTCGACTGGATCCTCCAATTCCGAGCTGCTCTAACACAGTGTAAACAAAGACGTGAAAGAAACTGACATTCATAAGGGAAGAAGTCTCAAAAGTCCATGCATAACCAGAATAACAGTGCTTTATTAAAGTTTTATAACCGGGAGCCTCGCTCAACCATTGATGATTACAAAATACAAAGACTGAGCCTATATACTCGAAAAAATTTGCCTAACAGAGGCGTGCTCAGTCAGCCAAGGCTTGGTGTCCCTTCAGCCAAATTCGGACGGATATTCTTCGTCAAACGCCACCTTAATTGCGCATGGCTCCTGCAAGGGGAGTAGCTGAGCCATTAAGTGTCGAGTTAGCGTGTGCAGACCTCTCTATCTAGTCGAGGACTCGGCATGACTTCTTTGGAAAAAATCAGTACACCGGACCCTCTCGGGCAAACATCTTGTCAGACCCTCCATACCTTACACTTAATGAATGAGGAAAGGTTTCAACCACCCCTTCTCATATTCATTTACTCCAAGCGAAAACCAGGATTGAGGTCGAATCAGATGGCACCCGGAGATTGCGATGATCCCTTCTGTGACCAAACTCGGTGCCTTTGGCCCCTCTTGCATAGCTCTTTTTATTTCCCAAGTGACCACGGGCTGTGACCCTGTGTTCATTCTCAAAGGTGTTTTCGGCGTTCGTGAATAGGAAGGAGATGATCCTTGCTTATCAAAGTCGCGAGGAGCGAAACGTCGAGATGGCTTAATTGGGCGCCATGCGTCCCTCTCATATATGACGGTCCTGAACTCACTCGACGATGTTGTGGGCCCCGGGTCCTGGACGCTCTTGGCACTTCGCGCCTCGGGGATATGAAGGAGCTTCTCCTTCATACTGTGGGCCCGACTCTGGGTGCTTTCGACGCTTCGGGGTTTCAAGATGTAGAACGACATAGAACCCTCACCCTTCGAACTCCTGAATGTCGAAAAGCCGACGTGACTAGATCTCATGCCACGTGTCCTTTTGATGGACGGCTTCTATCCTTTCCTGCATGCAATATGGGCGCTATCTGTCGCGCTAATATCAGCGCAACTCCACTAACCGTTATTTCCGGCCGACCGCCGATCTGCTCTTATGGAAGAATCTGGACCGTCGACAATATAATCTCGCCCGCTTACTTGCTTGGAAGCCTAAAACGAGATTTTTCCATGCTGCGCTCGGGCGCTTCTCGTGCAACTTACAGACCTGAATACTCTTGTGCCCAGGACAAGTAATGTTACTAACACATTTCTTAAATGATTGACACCTTTCTTAAAACCTAGTTGAGTTCATAATTAGAAGGTTCCAAAGACTAGATTCCCTACTATGTTAGAAATTTCTCTTTTCCTTAAGTTTCCTCTTTTCTGCTTAGTTCAGATTTAGCAAGTTTAGATATAAACAACAAATTATCCTTTTAATAATTTAATCCTCCATTAAAAAATTTACTTAATAATTAATGTTTGAAATTTCTTTACCCCCTTCTTGTTACATGTCTATTTAGTTTTTTTTTGTGTTCACGGGTTCTACTTAGACCTAGGTTTTAAATTCACTAGGCTTGGTGATAGTTCTTAAGGGAAAAAATTGCTATTAAAATTTACTCATAACATCATTCATTTTAAGGTTGACCAGGTCCTAAGGAGGCATAGTTTTCTAAGCACTAGGTTTTTTAACTTACCATAGTTAAAATTGCGACATGCCCTTCAGGATGCACTACGTTCTCCAAGGGTGTCACTCGCTTGCATCTCGTTTTTATTTGTGCGACATGCCCCTCAAGACGCACTACGTGCTCCAAGGGTGTCACTCGCCTCTTGACTGAATTTGGTAGACGTCAAACCCTTGGAGTCAATACTTCATCAGGTGACCTTGTGGGAGACTAAGGGTCTCTAAGGAATAAGGACTATGCCTTATTGCGCACCCCTTAGAATCATCTTGAGCAACTGTCACAGTCTGCCCTCACGACATCATGGATCTCTCGAACTAGGTAATCGTTAACCTACAGTTCGAGCCACGACGAGAGTGCTAGTAGGTTGTGGCAGGGTTGCTGCCACACCTCTCCCTCAATGTCTCTGGTTGTCGTGCGTGACCCCTTTACTTCAAATGTGATTCTGGTTGGCAAGCTATCGTCAGCATGCATCCATCAATGAAACATGTCAGCTATAACAATCAACATCAAAATATCTAGTCATATGTCACATTTGTATTATCAAAAACATTCAAACCATAACAGTACGCTCCCTAACTCGATCTAGAATCCAAGGAGATCCATCGATGCCATCGACATCCTCTAACGTCCAGAGTCCTGCACACTCACGAGAACCCAGTCAATAGCACTTGTCGATATAAATATAGCAAAATAACATATCATCAAACCCACAACATCTCATAAGCATAATCAAAACAACCAATCGTATAATGAACCGGATCACTTGCCTGCAAGTGTCCTCAAAGAATAAGTCTAATCAGTGTGCGCAAAAGCAGGATGTTACATCAACAAAGTGAGGAAACTAAGTAAATTTAAAATGATCATATTCATCTTAAACATATACATATACATAATTTTGATCATCTACAAATTGTTTCATTATACGGAAAATTGAAGAAGATAGATTGGCATTGATCCTTCTCAATAATACTCTCTATACTTTCAACCAACTGAGGAAAGTGAGTAAATTTCAAATGATCAAATTAATCTTAGACGTATACATATACATAATGTTGATCATATACAAATTGTTTCACTATAATAAAAACTGAAGAAGATAGATTGACATTGATCCTTCTCGACAATACTCTCTATACTTTCAACAACTGAGGAAAGTGAGTAAATTTCAAATGATCAGAATAATCTTAGACATATACATATACATAATGTTGATTATCTACAAATTTTGTGTGACCACCCATGACTGAAACCAACCTAGGTCCATCTTAACCCCAGATCTATCAAGCGTCAAAAGGGATCAAATCTATCGAGATACAAACCTTTCCTCAAATTTTCACTCTAAAAAAGATTTACATCTCAAAAAATTTGATCACTCTCAACACTTAATAAATCCAAATTTAAAATAAATCTAAACTGATAAATAAAAACATAACAAATATAAAATGTCTATAAATATTTATATGATCCAAGTTAAATACTTTTAAACCTTTACAACTAAACTCTTTCGTTAAAATACACATGGAAACTACACCTTTATCCCATGGTGGACCATCAATTCCACTTAATGTATATTCAAACCAAAGAATCCCATCCATTTCCACTCAATATGGCCACAAACAAAAACAAGTAGCCATGCTTAAAGGTACAAATTAAGTAATGGACACCTAGAAAAAAACAATTTAATATATTTCACTAGTGATGTTCATAAGTGATGAAATATTTCAATACTTAGAAGCACTTGTGTTTGACAGACATTTTCAACGAATAAATTTGAGTAAGATACGGTATCTTACACTTTCCTTTCTCCATGACTATGTTTCCACACTTAAATACAAATATAAATTAAATTTCTCCATGACTACGTTTCCACAATTAAATACAAATATAAATTAAATTAAGTAATGAGTTTTATATATAATTTATGGAAATTTAGGGGAAATTTAGGGGCACTTTTCATTTCATTTCAAAAATGATATTTTGGGTAAATTAGATTTTTCAAAGTTTGAGATCAATATAACAATATATTCATTAAGAGCTCAACATATCACTTGTATGAATTGATCTTGGATGAAGAGGATAACACTCCTTTCAAAATGCTCAAATTAAACATAATTGACACATCCATACACACATATATGTGTGATTAACACTAAAATGATTAATTAAATGACATTTTATATGTAAAAAAAAATAAATTTAAATTCATATTTTATAATTTAGATAAAAAAGATGTTTCTATAATTTGGATAACATTTAAAAATAAAAATGATATATATAAGTTACATTGCTTGGGAAAATCCCCAAGTACTTTTTCTCTTTTTGAGGATGGTAACTAGGGTAAATCTTAAAATCTTCAAAGCACAAGATTGGTTGGTGAGTATGTTATTGTTTTCTTTTCTTAATTCTTTTTATTGATATACAACATTGAATATATTTCCTCTACCCTAACATTAAGTTGATTAACTAAATGACACATTACTCGCTTATAGATATGCTACCTTTATATAAAACTTGTTTTTGTTGTACAACATTGAATTCATTCCCTATGTGTCAACACTAAGTTGGTTGACAAAATGACACTACATTCATTGATCGATGTGCTAATTATTTTCTTCCTCCTATGCCTATCTTTTTTTTGTACACAATGTTGAATCTAATTCTTTGTGCCAACACCAAGTGTGTTGACCAACTTAGACCTCACCAACAAATTGAGGTGTTAATCCTCTTCTTCCTCCTATATATATTTTTTTAATGGTGTACAATGTTGAATTTGATTCATTTTCCCTAATACTAAGTTGGTTAACAAAATGACACCTCATTAGTAGAGATTAGTGTGCTAATCCTCTTCTTCCTCATATTCATTTTTTTTGTTAGCATGGATCATTAAATCAATCTCCTTGCCCCAACATTAAGTTGGTCAACCAAATGACATCTCATTCATTGATTGGTGTGTTAATCTTCTTCCTCCTCCCATGCGGATCTTTTTATTAGTATGTAGCATTGGATCCAACTCCCCTACTCCAACATCGATTTGGTTGACCAAATAACACCTCAATCAACCGTCTTCTTCCTCTTATGCATGTATTTTTGTTGGTATGTAGTGTTGAATTCAATTCCCTTGCCCCAACATTGAGTTGGTTAACCAAGTCACCACTCACTAATTAATTGGTGTGTCAATCCTATCATTCCTTCCATGCAAATATTTTTGTTCATATGCAACATTGAATCCAATTCCCTTGCTCTGAAAATGAGTACTAAGTTGATGAAATGACACCTCACTAGCTTATTGGTGTGTTAATCAATATCTTCCTCCTATCTAAATCCTTTAATTTGTTGGTATGCAATGTTGAATTCATTTCCCTTACCCCAACACTAATTTGGTTTCCTAGGTGACACCTTACTTGCTATTCACATGTTAATTTTCTTCTTTCTTCTATGTAAATATTTTTATTGGCATGCAATGATGAATTTGGTTCCCTTGTCTTAACATTAAGTTGGTTAACCAAACTAACATAGACACATCATAGCCTCAGATGTATCAAGTGTTGAGAGAGGTCAAATCCTTAAAGGTGCAAACCCTAAGTTTGTGTGCCTTGAAGCATTTGATTTCCTTGATACTTTATAGATATGAGGTCAAGAAAGATTATATGATAATTTATTTGTTTATTTTTTCAATGAAAAAATCTATATTTTTATTAAAATAAACAAAAATACATAGTTAGATGCATGGCATTCATCAGTGCATTTGGGCCTCTGTCTTGACATTCTCGTGTCATGTTCTCCTTCAGCTAGAAACTGAGAATTATACCTAGAGAGTTACATCTGTATCTTTTATTCAAAAAACAAAGATTGATATAAAAAAGTTACATCAACCGTCCAAACTAAAGACCTAGAAATGTTTGTTGTATGTACATAACACTGTAATAGAAACTAAGAATTAAAATGTTAGATCCAAGGGTCATGGTTATATTCAATTGAGTGTCCATTTTGGATTACAGAAATTGATCATTTATTTATTTAGAGTTCTTTTAATAATTTGTTTTTTAAGGCTATTTTATTTTTCACATTAAAGATTGGATGCCAAATTTTATTTCATTTTAATTTTTAACATGTGACAAAAACATGTGATGCATTTTTTGTAGGCGTTGTCTAACTGTTCTATGTTTTTCCCTTTTTTGTCGGAATCCAATGACATAAATTTGCACGAAATCACATTTTTTGTTGTTTAAATTGCATTTTTTAATGCAGAAATGGATTCAGCGTGTTGAAAAACTCTCGAGGCACTCAGATTACACATAATTAACCACTCGAATCTACATATACAACAATTTCTGATTGAATTTCAGACAAAATATCCCCAAAGAGGGTCAGCTTTTTTATATACTAGATTATAGAATGCACACATCTCATTGCAATGACACCTTACTCAATATTGATGTATCAATCCTCTTGTTCCTCCTAAATATTTTTATTTTTTATTAGTAAGTAGTGTTTACTCCAATTTGATTGCTCCAACACTAATAATTAATAACATATATTTTCATTATCAATTAATAACTAAATTATAATAAATTTTACTTAATTATATTATAATAATGAAAAAATATAATTCTTTATGAAACTAATAGTTAGTTGTAAAATATAACTTAATGATCAAATAATAATAATTAATAATATGTATTTTTATTATCAAATAGCAACTTAATTATAATAAATTTTATCGATTATCTCACAATAATTAGAAAATAAAATACATTGAAATAATAGTTGGTTGTAAAATATTATTAAGAAAATAAAATACATTGAAATAATAGTTGGTTGTAAAATATAAAGTGTCTTTGAAATAATAATTGATTATTTACACCTTCGTCATCATCATCCTGATGTGAAATTATAATAAATTTTAGTCAATTATTTAAAAATATAACCCTTCTTTTAAATAATAATTGGTTGCAAAATATAACCCGTCTTTCAAATAATAGTTGTTGGTTTGTAATAAGGCAACATTTTATTCAATTATCTCATAATACTTTATGAAAGTATGACCTTGTTATTCAATTATCTCATAATACTTTTAAAAAATGCCTTTGTTATTCATGATGTAGAGTAATAATAAAATTTACTTAATTATTTCATAATAATTCAAAAATATAACCCTTGCTGAAATAATAGTTAGTTGCACAATAATAATTTTTACTCAATTACTTTATAATAATTAAAAAATATGGCCGTCTAAATAATTACTTCGTAATAAAGTAATTGAAAAATATGGTTCTTCCTTAAAATAATTACTTCTTAATAATTAAAAATAAAAATATAGTACTTTGGTTGAAATAATAGTTAATTGCAAAATATAAGTGATTAATAAATTTTAGTTAAGTTTTTAAAGTTTTTTTTTTTTTTCAGTTATATTTTTTGAGATAATTGTTCTAAATTTAGTGAGAAATTGTTAGTGCTACAAATTTTAATGATTATTTTTGTATAATCAAAGTGTCTTATAAGTTTTTCATTATGTTGAATTTATTTTTTATTTAAAAATAGATTTTAAACAATAAAAATTAGTAATTTTGTGTAAATTTATGTCACTTTATTCTGATAAAAAAAAATCAAAACTTAAAACAGTTAAACAATCTCAAAAAATTATGACATTTAGTTAAAATAAGCCACCCTCCTCCATTCTTAAGCCATCCATCCTGATCTTTTGGACTCCCCATCTCCGGTTCAAATCCAAATGTTTAGCTGATTGGTTTAAACTTGTAAAATTCTAGATCAGCTGAATTGTACGGCCCCAACAAGTGACAGACAGCCGGTTATTTATTACTGTCAAGAAGATGTAAACCAAAGCAATTTTGAAGATTAAAAGTGTAACTGGAAAAACAAAGTTAGTTGCAAAATATGAGCGGTATTTGAAATAATAGTTGTTGTCCTCTCGATGTGGAATTAAGTTGCCAGTGTGCTTTGATGTTAACAATTTCGTTTGCCAATTGTAACAATCGGCAAAGATTCTGGTAAACGTTATTGCATATGGTATATTTTCTCAACAGGAAGGCTGGTGTCATTTTATTTATATTTTGACTATTGTATTTTATAATAGTTTGAGTGGGTTTAATGGTTAATAACATGTGTTTCCTCTTAAGAGGTTACAGGTTCAAATCCAGAAGAGGTAGGGTATGTATACCTTCGTAGACTTTACCAGTCAAATCATTGGACTACCGTAACCTTAAAAATAGATTATTACCTCCAATTTCTATTCCAGGACGTCCCGCATTCCACTCTCGTACAATCCACTACATGTTCTGCTCTGCTTCCCAATCACTCCTTGCATGCATCCAATTCTTTATGCTTTTTACCCAATAGTCAGCTGTAGCCTCTGGCACTTTGAAGCTGGCTGGCAGCTCGAACTCATATTCTCACAACCTGTAAGTTCACTTCTATAAAGAAGCCCTCGAACTACTCGTATTTCGTTAAATATTTTTATAAGCCCATGGAACTGGTTTCATCAAATCCCGTGGCCAGTGGAAGTCTGCGGGAATCAAAGTCTGCACCTCGCATCGTCGATCTTCGTTCCGACACAGTGACTAGGCCGACCGATGCCATGCGGACCGCGATGGCGAAGGCTGACGTGGACAACGACGTCCAGGGTTCGGATCCCACGGCGGACCAGTTACAGCACCAGGTTGCCAAATTAATGGACAAAGAGGCCGGTTTGTTTAAAATCACCCAGGGATCGCACCCGGCCTGAGCCACACCAACCCCTTAACATGGTTGGATTTTTTGTCCCCACAGGTTTCGAACGGGTAACTTTAACATCACGGAGTGGCTTAACAACACACTCCGTCACCGACTGTCCTAGACCTCGGGGACAATATTATCGTTCTGTTACTTTGCATTTTGCTACTGATAAATATCTTTGGGATTAGGATTTAATAATTGAAAACTCACTGTGTTATTATGGTATTGTTTAAGGTGAGGGGCAGTGAAGTGATACTTGGTTCAGAGAGCCACATACATTTGTATCAAAATGGTGGAATTTTAACAATTGGTCAGGTCTGTACCTGAGTGGTTCCTAACAAAGTAGATGGAACAATGGACCTGAGAAAAATTGAAGCTTCCATCCGGCCTAAGGAGTTATTATACGCTACAACACGCCTCATATGCATAGAGAACACGCATGCGGCGTAAGTTGCTATACTGTTCTGTCTTTAGCTGAATCCATGGAATCCATGGGCTCGTTTTTACAGTTTACTTATGATAAATGCCTCTCTGGCCGCTGAAGGTGGCTACGTTAATCTAATTTGCATTAGAACAATTTAGTTCAATTTTTAGAAATTTCATGTTGATTTTTTTTTGTGGGTAAGAGTTTTATATGTTTTTCTGTTCTAAAGAGGAGATAGAGAGGTCTTTACAGGTTAACTGACACAGACAACGATTGTGAATCCCTGCTAATTCACTTTCCACTCCTATTTACCTGCAATAAAACCTCACAGTTGCAGAGCATTGAAGAGAAAATAATTTACCAGTAAAAAATGCTCTCTCAAAACACTAAAATACTCATTTCAATGGGACGACCCAGAAAAAAAACGGTGTCAATTGGCATGGCCCAGAATGATCAAATAAGCAAATCTGTAAAGAAAAACTCTGTTCTTCTCTCCTTTTCTACAAGCTTCCTCTATTCCCCCAAGAGGTTTTCATTCAGCCTATTTTTCCCTATAAATGTGCGGACTCGTAAAATCGCTTCTATTTCTAGAAAAAGTCCAACATGGGACTCTTACTAATTCCTTAAAATTCTAAATCAAGAAAGCTAAATTGTCTGCTATTGAATTCACTAAAACCAACTGATTGATGTAGCTGTCTAAAAATATAAAATCCAATTACAGCAGTTCCAGCATGCAATCCGTAATACTAGATTAATGACTGCAGTCCATCTGGAATTAAATCGAGTGAAGAGGTGGTACTCCATGAGGTGATTTATCCAATCAAAGCTTAATTTCTTCACTAACTTTTACTCATTTTTCATGCATTGATTTTTCCAAATAGCAAATTAAACCCTACAGAAATCCCTAAATTACGAATTTTCTCTTTGACCAACTCATGATTTACTTGGCCAAATTTAGTCAAATTTTTCCTCTTTGACTAACTCATGATTTACTTGGCCAAATTTAATCAAATTTAGTGTTTGACTAACTCATGATTTACTTGGCCGAATTTAATCAAATTTAGTGTTTGAACATGCCTTGGATTTCTAATTTTATCCTCCATACTTCCTAGCTCTTCTTAAACGCCCAAACACATTGATTCCTCTCATTATTTCTTCATTTCTAAATCCCTCATGCGCTCTCTTTACTTCCACATGTGACCTCGTAAACCTCTTCATACGCATTCACTCTCCTTACTTCTACATGTGACCTTGTAAACCTCTTCATGCCCACTCACTCTCGCTTGGACTCTCTCATGTGGGAGTGACTCATCTTTCTCACTCCACTTATCCTTTTGCGCATGCTTTCCCCATATTTTCCTCTCTCCCCATGCGTCATACTCTCTCTTCATTGGAGTTTGAACTACATTGTAATGGTCAGATTTTTGCAGTGGTTTATTTTTTTGTTTCTTCTATATCTCTTGTGCTAACACTGCAGTCAGATTTTTGCAGTGGTTTATTTTTTTGTTTCTTCTATATCTCTTGTGCTAACACTGCAGGATTCCTCCAAGCAACTTTAAAACTATTTCTTCTAACGCATTGGTGGTGTGTTTACACGCTGTCCAAAGCCTTTTTGTTGTTGTTTTTGTGTGTTATTTTACAGAAAATCAGGTAGAAATCAGCAGCCCAGTACCTAGGGGAGTTAGGGTTGACACACACCAACCCAAACGGAGAGGGGTCTAGCCCATGACAATTTGGGGCTTTTCTCCTTTAATTAGCCGTTTTTCCATCTCTGTTTTCCCTGTTATATCAGCTCAATTGGAGGGTGGAAAAGTGTGCTAAATTTAACACATTTTTCCACCCTCCAATTGAACTGATAAGGGAAAACAGAGATGAAAAAATGGTTAATAAAAGGAGAAAAGCCCCAAATTGTCACAGGCTAGACCCCTCTCCGTTTGGGTTGGTGTGTGCTAACCTCAGAGGGGAGTCCCTAGGGTACTTTACTGCTGTTTAAAGTCTGATTTTCTGTAAAAAGTGACAAAAAAAAACAATGGTCGATATGTCCTGGACAGCGTGTTAAAACTACCCAAGACGTGGGGGAAAAGATAGTTTTATAGCTTGAAGGGATCTTGTAGGGTTAGCACAAGAGAAATAGAAGAGAATAGAAAGAGAAATTACTCAAAAAATAGCTTAACATCAAAATGAATAGCATGAACTACTAATCTAATTGCAAGAGTTAAACAGAACACCAACAAGAAGGAAGGTTCGGAAACAAACACAAAACCTTATTTATTATAGGCTTTACGAAGGGTTGATTGCACCACAATCAACAAGTCCACAACGGGTAAATTCTCCAAGGGAAATTCTTTCATGGATTCAAAGTTAAGGGACCAAAAGTTATAGTACAGACTAATTCTCCCCAGAAACCAGGGGCTTCTATAAAGATTTTGTCTTTTTATGTTGTTCTCAAACATTGCAACAAAGGAACCTCTTCTCTATGAGATAACTTACACATCTTGTGATAACTTTGTTTCTTAATTACCATTTATAACTTGCACATCTTGTGATAACTTTGTTTCTTAATTACCATTTATAACTTGCACATCTTGTGATAACTTTGTTTCTTAATTCCCATTTACCCAGGCTTTTAGACTTTTGAATTGAAGCCATAGAATATTGGACTTACCAAAGAGGGTGTTTCTGCAGCTGAGCCTCTTCTTCCTTAATATCTTTAGGATTTAGATCAAAGGGAGGTCCTCTAGTGATTTGATGAATTTGCTTATTGGCTTGTTTCTCGCTGATCCTAACCTTTCCTGCCGCGGATCAATCAAGTCCTTAAAGATACCCAAAGTGTTTTATTGGCAAGGCAGACAGGCCACACTATATCTCCTGTCCATAGAACTGGGTGGATTCTTCCCCACTGGGCAAGGTTGAGATTGGGAAAGAGGGATCTGCAGCAGTTTGGAACCCCTGGGCTACTTGGAAATGCTGTCCTTTAGCCAATTATTTAAATTCAGCTATTTATAGTTTATAATTTAATATCTTTCTTGAATTTATGTCATACGTCTGTAGTGAATCAGACTGCTGATATTTAGGCTTAATAGTGAATTTCAATCTTGTAAGCATAAGTAGAACCTGTGAATTCTCTGCTTGATAAACTAGGTTGGCTGTGGTAAGTGAAATGCCCTTCGAGGTATGTAGAACTTATCTGATTTTTTGCAAACACTGGTTCCTAATACCACTAAATGTTTTTGTTTCAGACATTGGGGGTTCCAGTTGATCGGCTTGTTAGTGCTGTTGATTCTGTTATGCTATATTTTGATTAAATAGTTTTCTTGGTCTATGGTTTTGATACCTTGAGATCTTGATTTTAATATAGTCAGTTTTTCCTATTTGTTGCTTTAGGTTGGCGACTTAATTTTTCAGAGGATTTTAGTATAATTTATTTTTGTTATCTATGATCACTATAATGTACATATCCAGTTTATGCTTTTCAGAATAGGAACTTTCAAATTCTAGGATAATGTTACCTAATATAGTTGCCTTATTTACGAAGGAAATGGCTTGGATACATTGACAATCTGATAGCTATATGTCACAGTGCAGGTGTGCTTGTCAAAGCGTTTGGGTGCTCCAGTTGGATCTGTCATTGTGGGTTCGCAAGAATTCATTGGAAAGGTTGGTGTTTCAACATTCTAATATATTGAGGTAACAATAGATAAGGCAATTACTGGTTTCTGCACGATGTAGAAGGTTTTTTTTAACCATCTGGGCTTTATGAGTTTTTCTTTGTTTTAGAAGTTAAATATTAAATTTCAATGACCCAGGTTCAAACCCCAGTGGGCATGGATCCCTGGATTATAAGCTTGCCAAGTTTGATGGGTTTCATATGAAGCATTAATTCAATAAAAAAATATTAGTTCTTGACAACGTTATGGGAAGTGTTGGAAATTTTTACCTGTTGCAGCTTGCAAGTTTAAGAATATTCATGTAATCTTATGTAGGCAAAGAAGCTTAGGAATACTTTAGGTGGGGGGGTGGCACAAGTTGGATTATTGTGTGCTGCTGGCCTTGTCGCATTGCATGATATGGTTGGTCGGCTTAAAGATGACCATTATAAGTGTCGGATTTTAGCTGGTAATGTTTGAGTTCCCTTCTTTGAAATTCATGTAACAAAAACATAAAATGTAAATATGAAAGTAATGTAGAACCATTGTGATATTTTGTAAAAGAAAGTATATGGAATTATGAATGGTTCTGTTTGGGATGGGTCAAGTTTTGGAAAGGGGATTTGGAAAAAATGTATGCCTCTTTTTATCCATTATTCTTGGAAAGATTTGTGGGTAAGCTAGTTGCCTCCTTTTTTTTCCTAGCTTCACTTATTATGTGATTTATAAAAACTCTTATTTTTCTTATTTGACAAGTTATTATTACCATGGGGTAAAGTTACCTATTATTCCCTTGGGTAGATGTAGCCTTTTTTAATCCCCTGTAACAAGACACCATCCCAGGGCCTTTGTGTCACGAATCCCACGTGTCGAACACAGATTCGTGAGGACACCTGTCAGACACGAGTTTGGCACATGTCCCAATTTTAGGACACATGTCACACATAGAAAGGGACCCAGGCTCAAGTTTTCTCATGTAGGTTGGAGTTATGATGTGTTTTGGTGTGCAACTTAGGGTTAGTTTTCCCTACTAATGCTATTCAAACTTCAAAGAAGTCCTAGTCCTCTTCATTTCACCCACCCTAGTAATTAATGGTAATATTAAATTATTTAAGTAAAAGGAATTTTATTTAAATTTGTAACATTACCATTAATTGTTTCGGGATGTTTGAGAGTGGTTCCAACCTCATTGGACTTCATATAGAGAAACTAGAATTTTAGGTCCCATTCAAAATTCAGTAGACTTAACCATTTTCAAGATTTCAAGATTGGCAAGATTGCAATGTTTCCACTGGATGCTATCATGTATGAGGGTATGGAACGGGCATTTAATCAAGAGCACCAAGCCCTCTATGTACCTTAATGTTGGTGGCATTGATTTTTGAACTCTTCTATCATGACCCTAGTAAAAATGTACCCTTTACTCAAGTAAAATCACTTATTAGGCATGTTAAGATTTTTCTATCTTATTTTAATTCTTAGAGGGTGGCACTGATGATGAGGATCCTAATATAGGTAATGATTTTGATGATATGTAGTTATTTGTTATAGCATGATTTGTTTTGGACACTGTAAGCCATTTAGAGCTTCTTTGTTGATGTATTTTGGTTTAGAGATGGATTGCAATTGGTGCTATTTTGGTTATATGCACCATTACTTGCTATATACATGAGAAACTTTGCATATTTTTGTATAATGGTTTGGATTCAGATGGATGCAAATGAATATATATGTTTTTTTTCAAAATTTGAATATTTTATGTCTTTTTGGTCAACCGGTTTTTGGTCCAATTTTTTTCTAGTTCTGTTCCGGTACACATTTTTGGGGTCAACCAATTTGATGATCGATTTGGTTCTGATAACACCGATTTCAAGCGTTGGGCAAGTTGATTTGTCAACTAGTGCTAGAGATAATCACTTTTGATGATGGTGATCCTTCTGAGGGGTCATCCTCCACACCAACAGACGCATGGATTGGATTGGATATAGAGGAGGAGGAGGATGGAGGAGAGAGCAGTGGTAATGAATTTGATTTTGATGATTATGACATGGAGGACTACTAATAATCACGACTCATAAGCTATGAATGTAACATCCCCAATTTTAATCCCCGTAAATTATAATGTAATTGTATAAATGGCATTTAGGATGGTGAACCGGTATGTTTGAGGCAAGAAGCCCGTATTGATTAATATGGTCGAGGGACAAATTGTATATTATGTACATTTAAATGATTAATAAAAGTAGTAATTGATGGTTGTGATACGAGATGGATGAAAACGACGAGGAGCTATGATTCCACAAGAGTGAGGGGTATAAGGGGGATTTATTCATGGGTATTAATCCAACCCACTTTCCTGAATTATTATCATTGTGTATAACATTCTATTTTGTTATTGAGTGTTCTCAAAGCCAATCATTAAACACATGTAAGAGAGTGGGTGTGAGGAATCATATCCCATAGTTATTGGGAGTATGGGGCTGAAGTACAATCTTCTTTGGGAAGAGTGTGAGTCAAGCAAGAAAGGGAAAGAGAAGGAAATTCATATGCAGAAAGTGGATAGTTTTTACATGCATATTTTTGGACAGCTTGAGGAGGGCGGAGTGATGGAAAGAGCACCAGCCATGCTATGCTTGAAGGAAGCCATTGTTTGTTTGTGTTTCATGTTGGAAATGTGGCTTGTGTGCTTGTAAAAATGGGTTGTAAGCTTGTAGTGTGTTTTCCTATTTAGGAAATGGCTCAAGAGTCTTGGGAAGGTTGTTGTGAGCACTCTTGAAGCAGTTGAGAGTTCTTGAAGTCCCCAACTGAGAGATTCTTGGGCGACCAAGTGCATTGGAATCTCTAATAAACGAATGGTACAGCTCGAGGGACTGAGAGTAGTGAAGGGGGTACATTTCTTGGGTTGTGCAAGTTGTGGGGAAGAGAGAGCTGGTGGATCGGAATTGTTGTAGGAGTAGAGCTTGGGTTTGGGGATTTTTTGTATGGAGAGTGGATAGCTAGAGGACCGGATCTCCTTGTGGACTCATAGCCTCAGCTCGAGGGTGGCTTGTTGTTGAGATTTGGAACAACAGTGCCTATGGATGGGAGGTTCATCCTTCGTATGCATCCAATTGGTTATATTTATAAACAGGTAAGTGTTATGTTGCTTTTATTATGATTATTCCATTGTGTAAATGATTATTTGAATGTTTTGTGCTTGTTGGATGCATTCACGTTTTTATGTGATGTTAGATGCATAGGTAAATCAACATGTTAATTGTTGTAATTTTTATGGGCATGTTGCCTATTGGTTTTCTTTTATGTGTATGGGGCATTATTAAATTTGTATTCAGCAGACAGAGTTGTGTTTGTAGTGACGGGACTCAACTTGGAGGTTGGGTACATTGTAGTTTAAATCATCACACATGATGTGAATAGTTGTCGTGCGCAGTACAAAGGATGTTGTGTGCGCTGCAAATATTGTTGCGTGCGGTACAAAGACTATTGCGCACACAGTTTTGTCTTAGTGAGGACGCAACATTTATGTTGGTCGACATGATGTAGCTACATTTAAATAACTGGTATATGCAATGGTTAAATCTGTGTATAATTCGTAGTTGGTAAGCTACAAGAAGTTTATTAGAAGAAATTTTCGAATTATGGTTATTTTCCGCAAGTAATATTCCTCGGTTAAGATGGGGGACGTTACAGAATGGTATCATAGCTTTTGGTTCAACATTGGACTTGTATGGGCCAGAGATCAACATGAAGTCGGTAAATTTGTCATCTTAGCATTTGACTTGTGCTAAATTTGGGGAAAACGGTGAAATCTAAGTGAAATTCCCAAATTTCTAAACAAATTCAAGTCGAAATTGCACTCAAAATGGTTGTAATGGAGGGGTTATTTCGAGTTCCAAGTGACTGAATTTGTCTTAGAGAGGCAAGTCAGGCATTTCCATGATGGTTGCGAAGGTCGCGAGTCGGAATTATGGAAAAGTCAACTAAGCGAATAAAGGATTTGCATGCGCTAAGTAGTGGTGATGCGCAAAAAATAATGGTGCGTGGGTGTGCACACTAAATTTTGGTGTTGCGCGATGCAGCGCTGGCAATACGCAGAAAATAATGGTGCACAGATGTGTGCACTAAAATTGGCATTGCATGGACCAGAGCTTGGGGCGCACTCGTAGTGTTGGTGCGCAGTGCGTGGGCGTTGAATATTCGTGTTGCATGGAGTATAATTGTTGGTGCGTAGTGCATGCACATTGAATATTCTCGTTGCACACAGTGGAATTATGATGCGTGAAACAAAATGTTGTGCTCAGTGAACATTGGTGTGCAGCACAAAACGTTGTGTGCATTGTATATGGTGTGCGGTATAAAAAGTTGTGTGCAATGGATATTGGTGCGCGGCATAAAATTTGTGCGCAATGGATATTGGTGTTGCATGGTATGAAAATTTGCACGCACCAGATATTGGTGTGCGATATAAAAATTGCACGTACTTGATATCAGTGCGCGATATAAAAGTTGTGCACGCTAAATATTGGTGCGCATTATTAAAGTTGTGCGCGTTGAATATTGGTACGTAGTATAAAATTTGTGCATTGAAGATTAGTGCGTGGTATTAAAATTGTGCAGACTGTATATTGAGGCATGGTATAAAAGTTGTGCGCAGTGAATATTGGTGCACAGTGCATGCGTTAAATATTGGCGTTGCACTCTTTGGAACTAGAAAGTCTTGGATATTGGTGCATAATACAATACTAGTTCTCGCACATGCTTCGAAAGAAGAGAAAAAGAAAAGAGGATGAAAAGGAAAGGAGAAATAGTCCTTTTTACCAAAAAAAAAGTCTAGAGTCTAAAACTTGTTTTGGGCATAACAGGAGTAGTTTAACTTGGATTTGGATGAAATTTTAGGTGTTTGTTCCCAGTGACAAGAGCTATAAGAATTCTAGTAAGGGCCATCGGCTAATTCTTCTTTCATTTTTCGAAAAATGTGAAAGAGTGAATTTTGAAGGTGTGGGTCATGCTCAGTAACCGGGGCCCATATAAGGGTGAAACTTGTATAGAAAACTCAAAAGGCGGGCATGAAGATACCCATTTGGCCACACAACATAATTCAAATGGAGTTAGTGTGGAGATGTCGAAATAGGGGAAAATCCACTATTATCGAGTGCTTTATGGGGATCTTTGAGAACTTTAGAGGAAGAAAAGGGATCCTAAATCACCTATCCAGAAAATTTTCTTTACTTGACATTTTGAATAACTCATAAATTCAAACAAATTTGGTTTAGTAAAGTTTTTCCAAAAGTGCACAATTTGGGAGATAGCCAATTTGGCCAAAAAATCGTCTGGGAAAATAAGTGAAAAGGGACAAAGTTGTCATTTCCATATTGTTGTAGTTTTTTATTGGAGCATCAGATTGACAATCCGAGAATTTTTGTAAATTCCATGTCATCATTGTTATCTATGTCTCATACAAAATCTTCCTTGGTTCCTAACAAATTTACCTTTGTAGGTGGCTAAAGTTGGTGTTTGGGATTATTTTGCACTTGGGAGAAGGTGCGCAAAAAGGGGTTAATTGGAAATATTCAATTGCCTATAAATTTATGTTCAATGCTCATAATTGAGCAAGAAAGTAGTAATTGGAAAGATATAGGATAGGAGAATCCAACTATCCACCTATAATTTAGTTTTCACTTTTGCCCAAAATCCTACAAAATGCCAAGTCTGAGGGTGTTAATCTGTTAAAGCTCTTAGGGATGATTCTGTGACTAAAATTGGAGGTTGTGTTGCTCTGATAACTAATACACAAGCATCAAATGCATCTTTTAATTCATATTTGCAAACTTATTTGATATTACAGAGCATCAATTACAACAGACTGAAATATTACTTTGACTAAGGAAGTTACGGAGGGGCACATGTTGTGTCGTTTCATGCTTGTGCATATCCTTATTAACGTTTGGGAGTTTAGACCCAAGGTTCGTCTAGATTTGACCAACAAAAACCCAAAGCATTGGCATATCAATCTTCAGCCAATTCCAAAGAAGGTCTCACCTGAGACGCAATGAGGATCATAAAGACCATTTGGTCTTGTGATAGGGATGAAGGGATAAATACATAGGGATCCATTCAGAATAGCATTCATGCACTCCATTAACAACAACTTACTATTATCAATGGCTAAAACAATACACACACATATCCAAATAACACATGAGTGACACACGATAGATTAGAACTGTTGTAGCTTTATTATTCCTTCCATTCCATTGAACACAAGCATACATTAAGAAAACTATATTCAACAACAACATAGTCTCATGTCCTCTTTAGATGATTCCTTGTAATTACAACATAATACTCCATGCACATTATTTTAAACCTCAGACATATGACAGACTCGAACTTATGTTAATAAGTATTAGAACATTACAAAGGCTCAGAGTGAGCTCGACAAACAACAAACAACAACTCAATGAATCCTCTAAGTGAGTGTCTAACTCTCTAACTCTATTTTCGATGTTGATACTTCCTTTTATACCCTTCTCTGCTTGGCAGGTTTGTCTCCTTCAGTTTTTGCCCACTTTCTCTACTGACAAACTACTTTGCACGCTTATGGCACCTGTTTGCACTCCACATATCCTCGCCATCTCATCTTTTGTCAGCTCCACATTTTCTTGTATTGCTGGAAATAATCATTCGAGAATATTTCCTGACGGTTCCTTTCTTGATTCGTGCATGTGCCTTCATGATTTATGGTGCACATCAAAACTCAAACTGGTGTGCCTTTGATAGACCTCAGAATTGGCGTGTAATATCAAAACTCAGTCCATTATGCACTTCTTTTCATTTTCCACGTATTATCTTAGTTGCACGAAAAAATAGAATGGGCACATGCATGAGATTAACCCAAAAAATTGTGTGCCAGCAGGCCCCCACCACTATTGCTTGGCTTTTCCTCGAGCCAACTACCTCATGGAATTATCGTTTCCATGGATGGGACATTGCTTTAGAGTTCCTACACGAACTCCTTCAACTAGCACTCGGGATCATTAAGGTATCCCTACAGATCCTACGTGAGTTAAACAACTACCTCGGCTTCAACTACTATTAACTAAGAAGCTGTCAGGTATGTTGTGTTGATTTTTTCAATGAGAGGGTTGGAAACAACCTATGCATTTGAGAGAAACGTAAACAAGATCAAGCCCTTATCGGTTGCAGAAGTGATCATCTCTAATATAATATGTTTCCCATCCCGAGATGTAATTATCTCCTTTTTTTTGTTGCAATTGCTAGCATCGCATCGACGCACTCCCCGGGAGGAAAAGAAGCCAAATCTCTCTTTTGTTGTGTGACCTCAACCTCGGTCATGCGAACTTGATCTTCGATTATAGATACTTCTAGTGAAGTTTGGAGATGGTTACACAAGGAAAATTCGTAGTCAACCATGAGGAATAATGCTTCCACCCTATGTTGGCCATCATGGAAAGATGCTTGGGCCGACTTAATCATTTGCTATAATCGAGTGGCAGATGGATCTATTTGATGGATTGGTTGACGAAAGGTAGTGAGTTTTGACTCTAGATTTTGAAAGTTAGCTTTAACAACTGAGAGGCTAAATTCTAGAGGGATGTCACGCCCTTGTGTAGAAGTAGTGGGAATATGTGCATATGGGTTGTCCACAACTACAAGAAGGTCGGTGAACATTTTGCTTAGCTCAGTTTACTAGGCCTGGGTGACTACATGTGTTGTAATTTATGTTTCATACCTCCTATGTAATGCTTGATGATCTTGAATCTCATTTTTATATTGTCCATGCTTCTGATTATGCACAAAAATGTCCACTTGGTGCTGGAGTTGTAATTGTGCATGATCTTGGCCCAGTTTGTAGTTTCTCTCACTTAACTCGAAGAGCAGGGTGGTAACACAGTCTTGTATCATGGGAGTTGGAATTGGTGCCAATGGGATACTGCCATTATTGGTATCTATTGTAAGTAATGTTGGGGGGTCCACTCTAAGGACCCAAGCGAAGGCACTAGAATTATTTCAGGAATCCAACGGTTGCAGAGTAGTGTATGGTACTGGTGTTGGGCCCTCAAGTTGTCGACAGAGATGGTAGAAATTGCAAATAGCCTCCGAGTGTATTTTTTGTTGTAGCAAAAATTTTCATTTTAAGTCATCTATTATTGTGGTTACACCCAGCGCCATCTGAATGGGGCTCTGTTGTGTGGAGGGAATAGTATTGTAGGCGAACATGCTAGTTTGTTGTCATTTTTCCCTCACCGGGATGGATAATGGTTGTTGTTGCATGGGATGTGGGTCCTGAGAGTGCTTGAAAGATGTATCATCTTTGGAACCCCTTCCATGGGGGACCACACACTACACATGTCATCGAGCTTCTTCATCCTTCTTTCGGTCCTAATTGTGCATAATGCGTGTTTCTAAAGTATCAATTTCCTCAACAGGAAGTGGTTGTAGATGAGAGGTCCATTTGACAATTCCTTGTTAGATGTCCTCTTCTATGATGTAGAATGGTAGGAGTGGTAATGCAACACCCTGATCATCACTGGGATAGATGAACACATTATGGAAAGTACATTCAAATAAAAGGTAGTCAGCATATATTTCCATGAGGGGGCTTGGGATGCACACTTGTGAAGTAGTTTCTTGGATTAGTTGTTGGTACCAACTCTGAAATATCTCGTCATTGGAATCTTGAGTGTGAGGATCTTTTCTCTCATGTAGTTGCAGGAATCAGGGAGCTTCGAAGGCATGCCTACTTCTAGCAGGTCGTTCAAAACCCTGAGGGAGCCGCTAATGCACCATAGAGAGAAGAAGTATAATCCAACTATAATGAAACTCTTTCTCAATGTCTTGGGAATCTAAGAAATCTTCAATGAATTCATTCATGACATATAAATTCTAGGCCATATGGTCATCAAATACACATCATTCAGCTGCAATGACTACCCCAAATGGGCACTTCTCCTTTGTACAATTGTGTAGGATTTTGCAGGCTATCAGGTGCATAGAAAATTTTACTGGCCGAGAGGTCATCTACGAAATGCATACCCCAAGCTGACCATAGCGTGTACTATATGTTTCGTAGATATCGTGTTGTGCAACGTCTTTAAGAGCTAAGGATTTTTTTGGCTCATCTCCATGCATGGGTAGGCCTGCAACATGTCGTATTTCTACTTCATTGACTAGGTACTTCTCCCTCATCCACAAGTACCCAACGTGTAAGAGGGTGAGTAAAAGGTGGATGCACATGGTGACTATCCCGCTATTCCCAAAATGAGGACATTTAATCAAAGGGAGAATGTTGGCTTGTCTAAGGGGTTGGGCCCACTTTTAGGTGAGCACTAAGGGCTTACCGTATGCACTTCAAATGATGCAAGCATAATTGTGGAAGGAAAAGGTGGGGAACTACACTCTCCCCGTCCGGGAACCCATGAAACTCACATATCGAGGCAATGTCATATTTGTTGTCTATCGATCTTTGGCAATCCTAGATCTATTCCGAGCATTTGGTCTATTTGATGAAGCCATGGGAATTATTTTGATTGGGTTTGGTGGGAGGTTACTTCTGGGTTAACAAGGTTGATACTCCCGCTCACCTTTACTGCTATTGTGCCTTTCCTACTAATATTGTGGACCCCTCTTTCTTTTTTATAGACCGAGGAAGTTTGGCACTGATTTGGCAAGCATTAAGTCTAAAAATAGAAAGTTACCAAGCGGGTATGGTGAAACAAATGAGAGGTGTTCCAGGGGCATTAAGAACTCATAGCGTCGTAGGATAACCATTGGTTTTTCTCCAAGCCATTCAAATTTATCATATCCTGGCAATCCCATCAATATATAAATGATAGGAAGTTGTGTGAGGTGCCTTCATCATCGTTCATGCTCTATGAAACGTATCAATCCTTTTACATTAATGGCACATGATGACTGATTTTACCGCCAAACAAGTGGAATCTCCGAGGGGGGTTGTAGAATTTACTACTGAGGGCCCTACTAAAGGTAATTCATGTATGTACCATATAACGAACACGTCACTATCTTAATTCGTGAGAATACTAGGACCATAAAACCTTAATTGTGACATATTTGTACATGTGCAAGCATGACTCTTCGGGGGTGCCATGCATGTTTCTTTCAGACCCCAACGTGGGTCCTCCTTGGTTACTTAATCTTAGTGACCCCTGGTGTGCTTCACTTGTATCCATTCTACCTGTTTCGTCCATTGAGTATCCCTAACTGTGTTAATCGTACAAGCTTTGTCTATTTGCTTATCGAGGTTAGTTGTGATGGGACGAGTCGGTGTTCTTTCTTCTGTGACATGATTTATAGCGAAATCCATTTCTTAGGTATGTGAATCCTTTACACATGCCATGGAAACCCCAAGTTCCGAGGGAATAGTTTTCTTACTGATTATCCCGCATGAGGCCTCTAAGTACCTGTTGTGTTTATGATGTCAATGCATGGCTATCCACTGTCATTCACAAGAGCACATGTAGTGACTAATATCCATATCGGGCCTAAATATTTCTCGCATAAACGCTTCGATCCTAGCCCATTCACGATGAGTTTCCTGATGCGTGGCCCACCATCACGTAGGAATTCCTATGAGCACCATATTGAGGGCATGAGCCCTATGATGTTCGGGAATGTGTCGTATCCAGGAAATAAATGTGTCTACCATCTCTGACCCATCGTACCGATAGGATCCAAACTCTTCCTTGCATGCCTCTATGGAGATATGCGCACACCTTCTTGTTTACACTTCATATAACTTCTACTGCCACCTTTCCATAGCAACTTCGGAGTCAGTGTCATAAGACTTGATGCTTTTTCAGCTTAATTCTCCATTTGCATCGAGGTTGATGCAATCATTGTTGCATCTAGTGATCTTATATATATTTTCAATAATCGAGCTCCACGCATCCTCATTCACTAGCTAATTGTATCTATCCCCTTCATACGAATCCAGTGGTGTGACTATGTGCAAGGTGGCTATCTCAAATACCATTTGTCTCTTCTTCAAATTTGGCACTGCATTGTTATCAAAGGCCCATTTGATGCCAATCAATGTGGGGTATAGGTCAAATTCATCCATAATCTCTATGACCTCAAAGTTATCCTTTTTCTTCACCCCTTCTATATTCACTTCCACTTGCTCTAGTCGACCTATGGGGTAGATATTGTATTGGTTTTCCAACCACAGCTGGATGGGAGACCTGAACACTTTTTGTTTACCCATCACCTCCCAAGACTTCTTTGACAGAATATTCACGTCACAACCTAGATCCAACATGACTCCATCCATGTCATGGCCACCAAGCTACGTTGTCATATTGAATTCATGCCCCATGTGCTTCTGCTTACTGACTTGGCACATATAGGTTTCTGGTAGGGGAGTTGATAAAGTTTTCTTTGTCAGCTCCTCCCCCATACAAGCGACTAGCATCCATGTCAACTTCTTCACAGCATAAGGATCATTAAGCAATCTCAAAAAGCAATGTAAGAAGTTACATACTTCATCCTTCTTTTCCATTTCGTGACCTAAGTCATGAAATGCTTCTTTGTGCATGGGGGCTTCAACTCTTCAAGTTGATGCTCCTCAATTGCTCTTTACTCTGCGCGTCGAAACTATTCGTTTATGTGTGCTTCTTCCATCGACCTCTCTGTCACGCGCAACAAATACTCACACATGTGAGCTTCTTCCAACAACTGTTGCAGCTCTTCCCAAGTGTGATCCTCTTCCAGTGACCTCTATGTCGCCCATTGTACTTCTTCTCGGATATGGGCCTCCTCCAACAACCTTTGTGTCACGTGTTCCACTTCTTCACGGATATCATCCTCCTTGAGTGATCTTTGTGTTGCACTTTGCAACTCTTTGTGTGCTCTTTCTTCTTCAATAGCTCTATGCACCTCATGCAGAAACTACTTTTGTTGGGAAGCATCAAACTTAGGAGGGGCTTGTGCTACCTTCCTTATCTTCCACTCTGTATTTTGACCCGAGCCCTTAATTTGCTCAAAGTCCCTTCCTATTTTTTCTCATCCTCGGGTTACCACCCAAACATTGACTTCCTCATAATTATTCTTATTTGTGTGCAGCTCCACATGCACCATATTGAAATGTATCTTATTTTCCTCCCACTTCTTCACTAAGTCAGGATAGTCCTCTGTGACATGCTCGGGACTGTAGAAGTATGCACAAATCATGTGTGGTTTGGTACAAAATCTTGATACATGACCAATTTCTCCACAATTGAAACAAGTGGGGGTCTGCCTCCCCTCTGCCATATCCTTGGATGCGACCACGCCCATATCCACCTTTGGGACCTCCTTGGAATATACCTCTCTCCGCACCACTACGATCACCACCCTTCTATTCTTCATGTACTCGAAATGTATCGTGGGTATTGTCTTGCATCAGCTAGACTGACTGAAAGTTATTGAAATCATGTCCTACGGATTTACAGAACACACAGAACGGAGTATGATGTGTATTTTGATACTTCTACAAAGTTGGGAAGCGAGGTGGTACATGGACCCACTATCGACATATATCGCACTGTTCCATCTGTCCAGTTGGGAATGGACTCGGTGCACCCGTCACCACATAATTCGGAATTATAGGCCACTCATCCCTGCGATGCCCTCAGAGCAACATGTGGTACACCATATGTGCTCATGCATGACTTTTATTTCCTCCATATCTTGCAACTGCATCGTCAGATTGGAAATTTTTTACTACACCTGCACAATCCTACTAATGACTCTGCCTCTCCTGGCGTAGCTTCAAGGCACATTGCAATTTCTACCACCTTCGCTTGAGTCGTCACCTTCTGTTGGATGAGCAGGAATCGAATATGGGGAAGCAACCTGACAATAAACACTCTTTTTGTTGACCGTCCTGAATATGGAACGTCATCCTATCCAACAAAATCTTAAATCGTTGTTCATAATCCCACATGGTTTCTCCTTCTTTATGCTTAATCTCCTTTATCTCGGTGATACATTGAGACTCTGAATTAGGATTATGGAATTCCCTAAGCATATCCTGCTTAATCTCTGTCAGGGACCTCGCATGTCCCGTCGACATAGTGGCCTTGTATTTTATGTACCATGTCAAGGCTCTATCCTTGAATGTCGTTTCTAGTTGCATGATCTTAGTTGCTTCGTCTGTGATCCTCTTCACGAACCATATTACTTTGCACATGAACCGATGTTGTTCCACATCATCCTTACCCATTTCATGGAACACGGGTAGCCTTAGGGTTCTATCTGAATTCACCATCGTCACTCTCAAACTAACTTCTCTGATGTGACTGCTAGGTGTCAAACTACTCACTATTGATACTCTTCTTGGTGAAGTAGAAATAACTTCTCCTTCTTCTTCACTCATCTCTTCTCTTCTAACTTCTTCTACTCTTTCTCCTACTATAGTCGCTTCAATATCTATTGTTATTTCTTCTTGATTACAAATATGCAAGGGGGGTGGTTCAAAAGGGGGGTAATTCCATCTTCTTCTGACATTTCTTGTGAGGGGGCCTAGGGAGTTTCCTACCTGCAACCATGCAAGACCATCTACAATTTCCAACTCATCTCCCCCACCACTAGGGGACCCTCCATATTCCTTCCTTTCTCCTACGCCTCCACTCTATTCTTCATCTTCCTCCAAGGTTGCGACATTCCACAAAAACCAAGGGGTTCAGACTTCATCACTTAGGCCCCTAGGACCACTACTAGTAGTAGTAGTAGTAGTATCCCCATTGGACACCCTACTTTTGACATCGTGCCTCTTTGCGGGCCTATATTTTCCTGTGCTCCACTCTAGCACAATGTATTCTTTCACATGTTCTCCTCATGTGGTCTCTTTTCGATTCATCATGGGCCTGACCCCTCATTGTGTGCCCCTTGTTATTAGTTTTCCACCTCTCTGATCCACTTTCCTTCTTATCTCAACTCTTCTTGCATATATATCATCTTTCTCTCTCCTCTGCTCTTCGGGGTCAATCCTATTCCTCACCTCACCTCAACAATTTATGGATCCTCCTCAACGAATCCATCTCCTCTCTCATTTTCCCCTGTCTTTGCAACCCCCCCAACACTAGGGGAGTTTACTTAGCCATTCTATTGGGCTCCATGAGCATCATCCCTTTATCCACGAACACCATCTTTATCCAGAGTGGAATCTCTTCTAGCATTCATTTCCTCAGACCTTCCGCAAACTTTCTTTCATCCTCGCTGAAAAAATAAGTGTACTCCACAACAAATTCAATAATATATCTCGTTTTTACTCGAGCAAACCAGAAATTAATGGCCCGAGTCCACTTATTATCCAACGCCTTCAGTCTATCAATCGTGACTTGATCCCAAACCACTAGTTCTAAATTCCATGTTATCACACAATCTATAGTTTGGGAAAATCCCAACCCAACCCACGGATGTGTGACAACTATGGGAGTATCTACCCACTGTCACCTTAGATAAAAACTCCCCTTGCTTTAGTGATGATGAAATCACCACAAGGGGGGAATCTCGGTGACCCTAGGGGGATTGATATGGAAAGTGGGAGAATGATCAATGAACACCCCTATAGGTAAATATAGGAGAAGGAGTAAGTCATAAGAATGATTCTTGTAGATGGTAGATAGTTTCCAAGTATTGTGTACTTGAAAAACAGTGTTAGCCCTGCCCAGAACAAGACAAATGATGGAGATAAAATCCTTAGACCAAAGGGGATCAAGCAAGAAACCTTTATGTCCCAAATTGCAATAACATTGAAATATATATATCATCAATGAACAAGTTATGACAACTACAAATTATCTATCAAATTCATGTGCAAGATACTTGGAAATAAAGATAACAATAAGTATACAAACTTCCAATGATTAGAGCAAGACTTTGATAGCAGTTAGGGGGTTGTTAATTAGTGTTATCAACAAATATTGTAACATACCTATGGTTGTATCAAAAAATTGCTACATCAGCAACTTATATCCACCAAAACCAACAAGTAACCCACCCAAGAGATAGCCAACAACCAACAGAACAATTATGGCAACTTGCAAGTGAAATTTAGTGGTAGGAAAGTGAATAAATAATGAGAATAAGATGAGTTTGATGCAGCCCTATTGGCTAAAGCATGAATTTATAATATTAATAAGAATCACTTGGCTAAATAAAACGCCCTTAGGGTACAATAAAGCTTATAACATGAAGAATCAATTTCAACTTGAACAATTGCAATATTTCAAAAATTCACGTTTACCAATGCATGAATATGAAATCTCCAATGCAATTAGATTAGTTCCTTATAAATTGGGTTAATGGAGTCTCTTGTGTATGATCTAGGTTTGTTACTTCTCTATGGGTGTAAGCTCTTTTACTCCCTAGAGTAAACTAACCCAGCAAGGTAAATCTACGAGGGTGTAATCCCTTTTACTCCTCGTGGCAACCTTTGCAAAATGGCCCTTTCAATGACAAAAATGATAGATCTTGATGGAGGGTGTATGCCCTTATACTTATCCAAATATTAGACAAAATTAACCTTGAAACAAGAAGAAATAATACAATATGCAGAAATTGCTTACCAATTTCAAGAGATAACATGAAGAGCCTGTCTTTATCAAGAATGTTCTACCACAATTGCAAAGAAAGAAGCACCAAGATAAATAGCTAGCATTCATCCACCAATAGACAAGTATAAACATTCACAAGTGCACCAAAGAGAGGGAAATGACCTTTATTATATGAGGTCCACCAACCCTAATTTGTCCACTTTAATTTGTCAACAAGAAAATACAAGAGAGTCGACCCTCTAATTTGTCTTTTTGATTTGAAAATAAGAAAATATAAAGTAAATCCCCTTTTAGGGGTGACTTCATGCCCTAAAGGGTGATGTTATGCCTCCAAGAGAGACGTTTATCCCTTTGGTGAAGATCATTGGGCCTCTAAAGGCCATGTGCCCTGCCACCAAGTGCTCTATTGCATGCTAAGTGTCTCTCTCTCCATCAAACCATGTCACATCACCATCAACCATGAGAACCCCATAAAAAACCCTAGCTTCGATATGATGTCCAGGGCATAAAAGATGATGTTTAAGGCCTTCCAAGGCCAACATTGAGGTGCAAGGGGCTAGGATATAATCATCTCATGGTCTCCAAGTTCCTCCAAAGGCAATGTTCATCCTCCCATGTGTCCAATGAGAGGGAGTGCATCATCCAACATGTGGGCTTCATGCCCCTATGAAGGTCCAATTAACCTTGTGCCTCCACGAAAATACTTTCACCTGGAAAGGCCCTGTAAAGACAAACAAATAATGTGTCAAGTAAGCAATATCTAATAAAAGAACCACCCAAACATGTGCATCAAATCCCCCCTTTTCAAAATAAACAAATGCTCAAAGACCTTATACAACTTGCCAAATTTAAGTATGGGAGGGTTGTCATGGTAACCTATTGGGTAGATCATTCCCCAAGTCAAGGAGTGTTTCCCAAGAGAACCCTCTCTAATTCATGTAAGGAGTGTGAGGTGGATGGGATTGTGATTTATGGGCATGTGGTTTCTTGACATACAAGGGCTGATTATGTCTCGGTTATGGGTGCGTCTATAGAGGGTGCACTTGATCTTGAGTTACCAACTATTTAGCTGCTATTTTTCCCAGACTCTTTCTTAGCCATCTTTCCAATCACTGCTTTCATTTATTTGTAATTTTCTAGTCCCCTTTACAAGGTTTCAAGATTTTGCATTTACAATTTGGGATCGGGGCAGACATTGAGTAAGTAGAGCTCAAGTTGGACTAGCTTTTGATGGTCCTCATTTTTAGTGTTCACTTTCTTTTTCAGCATTAATTTCTTATTATTTTATAGCAGTTGCAATCTTCCTCCAAGCCTTTATCCCCTTCTTCCCATGAAATGAGGTACAAGCCTTTCTTGGGTCAATATGCACGAAAAACCAAAAAGAAGAGGAAACAAAAGGGAAGAAGTATGGAAAGTGACAAGTATGTGGGGGAGTGGTACAGTGACCTTTCCCTAGTAGCAACCCTTTTCCCAAGGGTGACCACTTACTAGGACAACATGTCAACCACCAAGGTGAAATGAGGCAAAAGGAATAATTTCCAAGCAAATGTTTTCAAAATCAAGAAAGGACCCTTTGCAACATGTTCAAATGCTTCATTTATTAGAATGACACTTACCACAACACCAAACTTGTTACCTCATGGAGCAATACATGTTGTCCTTTATGAGACAAGCTGGTGTGGTGGACGATGTTGTCGTCGATCAAATGGTGACATGTGGTAAGATAGGGGCCTCTTCCTTCTCATATTCCTCTCGGTACTCCATGTCTACAACCTGAGGGCCTCAAGACATCATCTCCTTAGTTTCCCCTAAGAATGGAAGGTAGCATGCCACAAGGAAAAATTGGTATCAGTTTTCTTTTTCATCCATTCATACAAAAAATAGGGAAATTCAATAAAGAATGTCTCATGCATATCAGTGTAAAGATACTTATTTTTTCATCTCTTCACATTCACTCTCATCCCCTGAGTTTCTCAAAGGGAAAACTCATGATCCTTTGCAGTTATTCAGTCTTGAATTTCCTCCCGAGATGGATAACATCTCATCTCTTGCCTCCAACCTTCAATACAATACTTTCATGTCCCAACAATGGAACCATTTTTTGGGTTGTTGCATGCTTGCATGCATCCTTCTTAATTTTGGGGAGTTTAAACCCAACGTTCAACTAGAGTTGACCAGCGAAAACCCCAAAGCATCGATATATCAATCTTCAACCAAGGCCGAAGAAGATCTCACCCAAGACGTAATGAGGATCACAGAGACCATCTACTCTTATGAAAAGGATGAAGGGATAAATACACAGGGATCCATTTGGGATAGCATTCATGCACACCATTAACAACAACTTACTATTATAAATAGGTAAAATAATATACACACATATCCAAATAACACATGAGTGACACACGATAGATCACAACTATTGCATATTTATTATTCCTACCATTCCATTGAACACAAGCATACATTAAGAAAACTATACTCAACAAAAACAAAGTCTCATGTCCTCTTTAGATAATTCCCCATAATTACAACATATTGCGCCATGTGCATCCTTTTAAACATCAGACATACAAAAAATTCAAACTTATATTCAGAAGCATTACAACATTGCAAAGGCTCAAAGTGAGCTCAACACACAGCAAATAAAAAATCAATGAATCCTCTAAGTGCGTGTCTAACTCTCTAACTCTATTTCTGATGTCCTTGATTCCTTTTATAGCTCTCTCTGGTCGAGAGATTTGTCTCTTTCAATTCTGCCCCACTTGCTTTACTGACAAACTTCCTTGCATGCTTCTGGAACCTACCTGTATTCCACGTAGCCTTGTGGAATTGAGGAAATATTAATTGTCTCGCTAGCTCATCTTTTGTTAGCTCCATGTTCCCTTGTTTTGCTGGCAGTAATCATTTGAGAATATTTCTTGACGATTCCTTTCTTGATTCTGGCATGTGTCTTCTTGATTTATGGTGCGCATCAAAACTTAGAGTGGCACGTATTTGATAGACCTCGGACTTGGCGTGCAATATCAAAACTCATTCTGACGTGCACTTCTTGTCATTTTCTATGCATTAGCTTAGTCGCATGAAAAATTGGAATGGGTGTACACAAAACTTGGAATGAGCGCTCACAACTTCGGTTGTGTGTGCGCGCAAGATTAACCCAAAACTTTGTTTGCCAACAATTACAACATCAATTTTGTGTGCGCGCAAGATTAACCCAAAACTTTAGGTGCCAACAATTACAACATCAATTGTGTGCCAAAATTGTACTTTGGATAATTTGGTGATGTATCATGAACTCTTGAGTGAGTTTTTGAATGGTTTCGTTCAAAAAAGGCGAGCCCTGGTCGCTCATTAACACCCTTGGACAATCAAATATGGTGATCACATTCTCAAAAATGAATCACATTATCGTTTCGGATATATAATCTTTGACCAGTGCGGCTTCAACCCATCTAGTTAGATATTCAGTCGTAGTAATAATGTAGTGCACCCCTGTGTGATGCACGGGGGGATTTATGGGACCCACAAAATCTATTTCCCATTTTTCGAACGAATCTAGTGAAGTCACAATAAATAAAGGAATCCCATCTCTCCTACAGGGTTTTCCAATCTGTTGACATATGTCATAGCGTTTGCAATAGTCCTTGGAATTTGTAAAGAGTGAGTACCACCAGATCCCTACACACATAAATTTGTGCATTTTATCCTTAACTGGATTGTGTCCTCCAACAATACCGTCATGTGCTTCATACAGAATGGGGTCCCATTCATGTTCTATTGCACAATCACACAGAATTCCCAACAATAAACTACTAATATGCATTGTGGGTTACCAGTTACGACGTTCAGCCTGGGTGTACCCTGGTGGAGGTTGTCCTGACATGAGAAATTCGATTATCTTGTCCAATTGATCAAGAACTACTTTGACTCGGAAGAGTTGCGCATCTAGGAGGTCATCATCTAGGCTTCGACTAGCCTCTTTAGTCTCAAGTCGGGACAAATGATATGGTCCAACATTGTACTTACCCCCATTGACTACAACTTCAAACTCAAACTCTTGGAAGAGAAACAAATAGCGGCATATCCTGCCTCCTAATACTAGGTTGTTGACCAAATATTTGAGCACATAGTGATCTGTAAATAATTTGAAAGGGGTCCCAACAAGTAATGGATAAACTTTTGCAATGCATATACCATGGCAAGGCCCACACTCTCTATTGTAGTATAATTATTTTATGCATTGGACATCTTGCGACTAGAAATATATATTGGATGGTCAATATTTCCTTCGTCCGACTGCATAATAATCGTGCCCAACACAACGGATGAAGCATCTATTTGGACATGAAAGCGCTTAGACAAGTCAGTAAAAATGAAAATTGGTGCAGTGACAAGCTGCTCTTTTAGAGTATCCAAGGATTATTGGCATTCTAGTGTCAAAATATACTTAATATCTTTGCACAACAGCTTTTCAAATGGGGCATCAATATTGGTATAATTCTAAATGAACCGTTGGTAATATCATGTATGACCCAATGTGACACACATCTCCTAGACCAAATTGGGGGCCACCATATCCAAGATGGTGGTGGTCTTAGCCCACCAACAATCCATCCTTACACACAACGTGGCCCAGTAATGTGCAAAACGGTGTACAAAAGATGCATTTCTTCAAATTTAACGAAATATGTAGCTGGCAGCATCGATTCAACATCAATCGAAGGGCTTGCATGTGGTCCTTCAACAAGTTGAACACTGTCCAATCATCCAAATAAACTTCAAGAATGTTTTGGATGAATTCCTTGAAGGATGCAACCATTATCTGGGAAAATATTGTGAGGGGAATCTTTAAGCCAAAAGGCATTACAATGTACGCAAAGGACCTCCATTTTTTCGCATAGGTAGTTTTTGCGTGGTCCTCCTATGCAATATGAACCTAATGATACCCTGAAAAGTCATCAATAAAAGAACAGGCTTCCCAGTCGCCAAAATTTTCCAGCACCTCATCTGTGAAAGGTGTAGGGAAAGGGTCGTGGATGCATGTTCCATTGAGACTTCTCATATCTACACATATTTGAATATCATCGGTCTTCTTGGGTTTCACCACCACAGGACTAATCCAATTTGAGTCCTCCACAGGGACAATGATCCCATTATCCAACATTTGATCCAATTATTTGCACACATTTTCCTTATATTTGGGATTTAATCGATAAGGCCTTCTTTTAACCATTTTGGAATCCAGTTTGCGCTGAATCTTCATGGCTTCCAATGATCCTGCAATGCCTTTCATTTCAGAAAAGCTATGCGGAAACAAGTCATCATATTCCTTAAGCAGGTCAACAACTTGAGTGAATGTCTCCTTATCCCCATAATCTCCAATGATGGCCATCTTGGGTGCTTCCTCAATGCTAATATTATGTTTCTTAGTTTTAATCGGGCCATTATAGTATGGTACATCCATCTCTACCACCTTACCCTTCAATGCACTCTCTCCTTTGGATTCTTTGGTCTAGATGTCGTGTGGTTCATTGTCATCAACATTATCAACGTCAATCTTCCAACAATGCACTGCCTCTTTCAGTTTTTCAGTTTTTTCCCTTGTTCAAGACATCTGGTGTACTCATCTTCACATCACTTGTGGTTGCAGTTACAACATGTAATATTTATTCGATAATTCAAAAAAATTCACCTCCAACATTGTACATTTCATATCAGTTTTTCTTCAACTCAAAATACAAAACGAAATAATGTTAAGATAGTTTTCAATAAGCACACATGGAAAGAAAAGATGAAATATTAGTCAAGAAGATCAATCAATCTCACATAGCAAATGGAAATAATTTCTCAATAAATGAAACTGCAACTTGATTCCTACATGGAAATTCTTACCCTAGGCATTCCCACTCCCCTAGATTTAGCTCTCTTTTTGGATGCTTTGAATCAAATCGTAGGCAGTTGTGATTCTTTGCAAAGTTCATAAAATCACACCTAAAAATCCATTTCAGGACACCAAGAACGATAATTATAGGATGGAATGATGATAAAAAAAATAGAATTCAATTGTAATGCCAAAGTCGAAATTCGAACTCTAGAGAGAAATGAGTAATAGGAAATAGAAGGGAAGTTACTTTGGACAAAGCCAATCCCCTGCAAAAATTTCTTCACTTGATTTCATAATCTAATTTAATTGGTTTAGGTCTGATTTTTATTGTTTTAATGTTATATTTACTAATTTTCTACTGTATTATTGTGTCCTTATAATGTTATATTTTATTTTTGCATGATGTAATCACATGAAAGATAAAATTAAAGTATCTCCCAACATTGATGTGCCTCATCATTCTTGATCAATGTGTACAACTCTTGCTGGACGTATTTCATATATTGACTCTGTGAGTGCATTTAATTTTATTATATCAATAGTTATGCATGTTTTTGGAATTTAATTGTATTTTTTTTCTTATATTTATGTATACTTTTTTTTGTTTTTGACAGTGCCCATTAACTCCAGTAGAGCGCGAAGTATTCTAGGTAGATGATAAATTTAACATATTAGATCCATGTGATGGTGCTATTGTCGGCACTAGACGAATCCAGACACTTTCTATGATCCATGGAGCGCCACTTGGTCCTGAAGATGCCAATATACTTGTCATTAATGTCACAAGTAGCATCCATGTTGCCTATGAAGATACAATTGATGGATGTGAACGTTTGAAGAAGACATAAATGAGTTTCATCTGGTGGCCGAAGAAGTATTTGAGAAAATCATCGATCTAAATGATCATGTTTTATGAATCAATTGCAAACTTTATGTTTACTTTACATAGTCTACAGACCATTTAAACTTACTTTACATAGTGTTCATACCTTTTTTCTTTAAGGGCATGTTACCTAAGACATAAGGACATGTTTTAATGCATCTATTCATTGGTTCATTTCATTTAATGTTGCTTTTGGTGTGATTAGAAATGTTGTTTCTATCATGCCTACAAGGAGTGATATAAGAGCATGTTTTAATGCATCTATTCATTGGATCATTTTATTTAACGTTGCTTTTGGTGACATTAGAAATGTTGTTTCTGCCATGCCTACAAGGACTAATATGAGATTGCAAGAGTGTGTGTTTACATGCCATTATTTCTATGCTCTGCCTTTGGATTTGATTGTTATTTATTTACCTTATTGCATGATTCTTTTAGAGTGAACAAATTGTGCGAGTGTAAATAGATTCTTGTATAGCAAATCAATATCCATTGAATTGGAGCAAGATAGAATATTGTTACATACTAGGAAGACTGATATTTTTTATATATATATTTAGGTTAATAAAGGGTTTACAAACTTAATTGTTGACAATGTTGAGAATAACTTAGTGTGCAAGCCTCATATATGATGGGAAGTAAAGTGTGTTTCTCCATTGAAACTAATCTTCTAAAATGATTTCAAAATGTAATAATTCTAGACATTTTCATTTATGATGATGGGAAGATATTATGAATGTCATTTTCATAACATATAATTGCTTGAGATGTTTTTTTAGATTTTAACTGGTTTATCTTTTGTAGGTTGTATTCTATTTTCGTTTACATTTTTAAACTGCAATTAATGGATCAGAGGAGTTAGAGTACTACAGGGATTTGGTTTGTTTGGTATTTATTGGTGTAGCCTTTCCTCCATATGGGACTTTAACTTTTGACAAATGAGGACTTTCAGACCCGTCCTTTTCATCTTTTTGTTTACCTTGTGCTAGATTTCTGATGTTTTGGTCTGGCCTACAGATTGAGACTAAGTCATTGGGTATTCCTTGTATGCCATCCTCTTGCATCCCTATTAACCCCTAGCATCTTATTCTCACATTCCTTGATGAAGATTGATCTACCCTCTAGTGGATCTGTGGTATAATCTACTAATCCCTCCACCATTCCACAGGTTTCTCAATCATAAACTTGTCACCATTCCAATTATATGAAGGATATGCACTTTTGTGTATACTTCCAGCCTCCCTTTGTATCATGATTTTGGAATTCCGTCATGACATCAACATTCTTCTTGTTGGGGACCCAGGTACGAGTAAGTCCCAACTACTTTAGTATGTGCACAAGTTAGCTCCTTGAGGTATTTATACAAGTGGTTGGGGAAGATCTGCAATTTGTTTGATTGCTTATGTGTCAAAGGATCCTGAAACTGGTGAAACTATATGTGTAATGACTTTGACATGCATCATTGAATCTTTTAATGATTGGCAATGGAACTGTGATACGTCACTTTTTATTCCATTAAAATTGTGGATTATTGATTTGTATTTTAATGTAATAGATATTGGAAACTGGAGCACTAGTTTTGAGTGACAGAGGCATTTGTTGCATATATGAGTTTGACAAGATGTCAGATGATGCTCGAAGCATGCTACATGAGGTGTGATTTCCCTTGATTTTCAAATCAGTAGAGTAGTTATTGTGCAATTAGTGGTTTTCCCTTGATTCAGCTTACCCACATTCTATTGTTTTTCCTACATTTTTTTATCATCTCATAATGTGTTTTGCTATTTGAGGGGGGTTAATGGAACAACAGACTGTGTCAATTGCTAAGGTTGGGATCATAGCACTCTTAATGCTAGGGAATATGTGTTAGCCTATGCCAACCCTAGTGGTTCACGCTACAATCCTAGACTTCCAGTTATTGAAAATATCCAAGTTCCTCCAACATTGCTCTCTAGGTAAAGTTTAGTCAATGTTGTGCACATGGTATGACTCCTTGTGGGGTTTGTTTACTTTTCAAATCCAAAAAAATTATGAGTTACACCTGCAGGTTTGATTTTATTTATCGGGTTCTTGAAAAAGGTGATGAGCAGACTCATCGACGCCTTGCAAGGCATCTTGTTGCATTGCATTATGAAGAGCCCTAGGTATGGAATTATGTATATTGCTTAGGATGGCTTCAAATGCACTGGATATTCTTTCAATTTACATGAATGGAATTACTTTATTTCTCGTTATAGGACCTAAGAGTGGACACATTGGATGTGTCAACCCTAACTTCGTATATCAGTTATGCAAGACAAGATATACATCCCAAAATATCTTATGAGTCTACCGAAGATCTTACCCATGGTTATGTTGAAATGCACCAAAGGGGAAACTGTTGGGTATGTGTTATATTTTTTCCTCAAGAAACGTGTCACATTTTTGCCTCATTTTTTGTGTCGCCTCGATTTTTGTGTCCATTGTTGGATGGTTTTTCAGCACATGGTTTTTGCCGATGGTTTTCTATTTCTGATTAAGGAATTAGGGTTGTTTTCTAATCTAGGTCATTGGGTTAGGGTTTTGGATGTCGTTGACTCCTATATGTATATTGTATTGTAAACAATGTACGAGTATGAATGAATATATAATATGTTGGTTTTCCCAGTTTGGGTTTCCAGGGGGAAAATATATGTGTAACGTTTGTAGTTTTCATTGTATATTTTATGTTCTTTTACTGAAAATTTGTTTGCAGTAAATAATTGTACAAGGTTAAAATCTACAACAACTTCCCTAGCAACAGTAAAAAGGTTTGTTGCACATATGTCCAAAAGAATTATTGAAAATATATTCATCCATCTCTCTCTCTCTCTCTCTCTCTCTCTCTCTCTCTCTCTCTCTTAAGTATGATGTTTATACATAGAGAAATGGAATTCTACATGTGACAACTCCATATTTGTCCCTTGATAAATTTTGCAGCTAATTACGGAAATCCCTAGACAAATTAAAATCCTAATAAAAATTAGTGAAGCACATGCTCGTATTCGATTCTCTGAGTGCGTAAGAAACCAAACTCAGACTACAATAGAAGCTTGTACATGGAACTATTTTCCCAAGTAAACCAAAGTGAATGTTCTTCATATTAGAATGTAAAATCAGGTATATATATATCACAGGGTCATGAAGCCTGAAAGCATACAAGTCATTCTTAACATAGGTGGTATGTGCAGGTTGAAATTTGTGATATGGCTGAAGCATTCAGGTTGCTTGAAGTTTCCCTTCAAAAATCTACAACTGATCATGCTACTAGTAAATCCTACAACTTTCTTGATAGAGGTGGTCAGTTTACAAGGGATCATAAATCTTGTTATATAGGTCATGAGACGTGCCAGTTGCACTTGCATAGATAGAACTATGCCATAGTTTTCTTTATCCATTTGTGTTAGGTATATGGTATACACCAGTAATTTCAATGAATGCATTGTGTCACGGTGACAGGGACCATCAACATGGATCTCATTACAATAGGAGTTTTTGCTAGTGAAATAATAAGGCATGCCAATCTAGTTATAGTAGTTAGAAATCTTATCATGGAAAAGATGCAGGCTAGAGGACCATCTACTCGAACATCAGAGGTGACATATTCTTGATTTCTTTAGGTAAGCAGTGTATTGATTTTGCTATTACCAAAATCCTGACCTATGATATATGGATGAACTACCAGCTTTTAGAGGAGATGCACAAGCAGACATCTGTCAAAGTTAACCTTCATGATGTAAGGGTTCTCTCTGTGTATGTGCAATTCAAGAATGCCTACATGTATGAACTGGATTAATTGATTGCTTGTATGTTGTGGTTGAATTGACTGGCTTTATTGATCGGCAACATTGGTATGCTCACATGCTTAATCAATTTTTCTCTGGGTTTCTTTCAGATTCGCAATGCTCTTGGAATCCTCATGACTGAGGGATTTGTAGTTGTTCATGGAGACAATGTCAAGAGAATATGAGACAAGATAGTCTCCCTAGAAAGCAATAAGATTGTATCCATAGACCCATTCCATCTCATCTATGCTTAGCATTCCTTTTGTGTGATTTTATTTCAAAGTTAAATGGTAATGTTTCTAGACGTTGCATCTTAAGTTGTTGTCATCTACCCTAAAACTCCTGTACACCTTCATGGAGGTTTCCCTTGTATCAACTCAAAGGAGTTTTAGAGGATTGAAAAATCCAAGTTAAGAAAATCAATGTTGAGAATCGTTGTGCCAAGTGAATGTAACATAGAAACGTGTTTCCTTGTGAAACCTTGATTTTTGAGCTTTTCCTAGAACATGAAAATGAATATGCCATGAACCAAATATGAGAGATCTTATAGTAATTTTTCTTAACCAATTATGAAACATTTCTGACATCTGTGAGAAGAAAAATTCTTGACCTACTATCTAATTGTTGATATTGTCACCAAAGGTGACATTGCTCCCTTATGCTACTACCTTGTACCTCTCAATTTTAAACCCTTAGCATTTAAATCTAGATTCCAAATTAATGATGAACGAAGATTAGATTTGATGTCCTTAAAAACATTGATTCCTTTTGGGACATGGTCTTAACTTTTGGCCTTGGTTTTGCTATTTGTAAGCATCCCAGAAAAAAATGATAACATTTTTTTTCTCAAAATAGCAAGTTCATATTTTCGTGTGCAACTTGGCCCCCTTGGAAAGCAGACACATAACATTTATTGTGCTATAATAAATGAAGATGTGTTGAATCTTGCATGATGACTGCTTGAGGCCCTGAGGTGTCCTTTTTTACCTCTCTTGGGGTGCTATAATTTCTTTAAAGTTGCTTTGTGAAGGAGAGGATCTGAAATAAACTAATAGGGTTGTGCCATGTGTCTTTTTTCGCTCTTTCCTAATTTTCCCCTTCGTCTTTTGAGCACTCATTATGGCTCTTGAAGTTGCCATAAGGAGTTCTAAGGCCACTTTACATTATCTCCCATTGAGCGATAGCCTAGGTCAGGTTATATTCCCACAATATTGCAGCTTCAATTTATTTGTTTCTCATTAACCCTTAAAGAGGTTCCCAAGGATCTATCTCCCAACATATTTTCTAACACTCTATCTAGTTCTGCAGTTACCCTTTGTTCTCTTCTTTGTTTTAAAATATCAATCAATCCTCTTGTGAATCGATCACAGAATGGATTGATTCTCTTTATCTTTGATCTCTGCTCTTTTCTCTCTCATAATCAGGTTCTCAACATTCCCTTGTATTTTTGTTGCATCCTTTGTATCAACCAATGCAGAGGGCTTATATAGTCCTAGGCCCCCTCGGCTTAATCACTTTCAAGGTGACCAATACCCATGCCCAAGTGTTGTTTTAAAAAGTGCTTAACCTCGTAACTTTACCACCACACGCAAATCGATGGCCATATCTTAACCTCTCGTTGGGATGGATGGCCCGTGCACATCCAACCTGCAAGTTGTTTAATCATTTGCAATAGCACACATGAAAAATATCTTGCCATGTCCACAATTAAACGGATGGTCAGGATTAATGCGCACCACACCCTCTAAATTAATGGGCGTGCAACTCCATCGTGCGCTTTAGATCTAGATCATTGATCTAAACTATTGATCGATGGTTGGATCTCTGTATCATTCAACTTGCCTCCAAACTTTATCAACGGTGGCGTTTTATTATTATGGTGACTGGATGGTTGTCATTGCTCTAGGATTTTGAATCATGATTTGACGATTCTCCATTCGTTTGACCCTTGATCGGACAGTTGCAACTAATTCTCACTCCACTCTACAGTCTTTGATTCTTTATCAAAATACGACAGTCTATACTTGTTCTCTCACAATATCAATGGTCGTTGTAGCTCTTCGATTATATCCACAATGAATTTAGAATCATTGACCCTTACAATGGTCAATGATCATAAAACAAACTCCCCATTTCGAATTTCCTTGAAGGATATCTTTCTTCCTTGACTCTTAAACCTGCAATTAAACCGAGACCTGCAAACAGGCTTAAAGCCCTATAATTCTACATTGTTTGAAAGGAAATCGATCTAATGGTTTTAAACCTCATTCAATATTTAAACGTCCTTTAGAGAGTCATTTCCCTTAAGACTCCATCTCAATGAGCCCCTATATACTCCATATGTAACGTCCCCAGACATCAACCCCATTGTCGGGCAACGCTACTACGCAAAATATTCTCATACTTATATATATAACATGCATATCAAATTAACACGTTTAACATAGAGATACTACCATCATTCAGACTTAAATAGAATTAACAATAATTCCACTTGCAACGAAATACATCATAATATTACAAGCATCACAGGCATGCATTTTAATTGAAATTAAACATATAATGATACTTATCTTTGAAACTGTAGTAACTCCACCAACTACATGCAGACCTTCCACAAACCTCCCATCCTTAGACCATGTTTCTCATCATGCTCGGCAATGGGTCACCCTCTCCACCCAAGGCAAGGGAATCCTAGACTAGGCTGAGGTTACAGGAAAACTACACAATGCAACTGGAAGGATTCTCTCAAGGAGCCTTCTTACACCCACTACTCACGGACTCTCATTCCCCACATGCATGTTCCACCCAGGAGTATACACCTTCACAAGCACAGTCCATCGGTGCTTCACCTCCCTCTTTGGGTCTCAGCAACAGGAAGGATCGGGAATTCTCAGAGCTCTGTAGCTGGTGTTGGACTCTCTCTAGGAGAAAAACCACTTCCCAACAAACTCTCTCACCTAGAGAGAGTTTCTCACAGGCCTGACAACCCGCCTCTTCTACCACAGGCCTGATAACCCGCTTCTTCAGCACACTCCTCGACTTAGCTCTATCCAAGTGAGGACAAAAACAACGGTTCAACACTCATTCACATAAGGATGATAGTAGCAACAGCAGATGGGCATGACACCACAGGCGGCAACATCCCACACTAAAACATGGCACAACTAAGGTGATTACTCAGGTGTCGGGTTCCTTGGAAGAAATAGAACGGTTCACAGATTTTCGATTTTCAGGTGTCTGTGTGAATATTGCAAAGGTCGAATACAGAGGTCTCACGGTTTCAAAAAGAGGATCGGGAAAACTAACAGAATGAACCCCCAACTCAACTGACGCTTCATCTTTTAACTGCATGTGCCCAGGTCGACACTTGTCTTCCTAAAGCTACATGTGTTGCCTCTCCCAGTACTTAGGATAAAAAAAAACATGTATTTCACACAGCTTTGGAATAATAATAAATTATTATTCTCAAGGACTTAAGCCCCTAATCTTAGCCCCTATTTACAAACTTTCAGCCTCTTTTCCCTTACCCACCATGTGGAAGCTTAGTCCCCCATCACTCTTTCTTCATGGTCGATCTGCATGTAGTGATGTTTAATCTTTATTAATGTTCTTCATAATTACATATACAAGATCAGGCTCCTAGTCTTTAACACTTAGGCTCTTCGGCCTAATAAACACATAAGCCCACCAGCTTATCAATACTCGGCTCACAAACCTACAAAACATGATCACAATTCATAATATAACAGGGGCACGTCCTTGGGGTATTACAATCCCCTCCCCTTATTTTTGCATTGTCCTAAGTGCAACTTTTACACAGCATCAGCAAGATTTTCAAAATCTTCAAAAATATGTGGGTATTCTACCCGCATAGCATCCTCATGCTCCCATGTCACGTCCTTGGGACCGTACCAGGTCCACTGGACCTTTACAAGCCTTATGGATCAATTCCAGAGCTATTTTCTTTTTCAGTCCAATATGCGCACAGGATGCACTTGCAAGACACCTTCTTGCTCCACCTGAATCACATTCCAATCAATAACATGATTAGCATCGGGTATATATTTCTTAAGCAATGAAACATGAAACACATTATGTACAGTCATGGATACAGGTAATGCAAGCATATATGCAACTGGCCCAATCCTTTCTAGGATTTCAAATGGCCCACAAAATATGGCTGCCAACTTGGTGTAGCTTCCCAGCTTCAGGGAACTTTTATTGGTTTTCACTTTCAGGAAAACATGATCACCCACTTTAAACTCTCTATGGGTTCTGTTTTTATCAGCATAAATTTTCTGCTTGTCTTGGGCAGCTTTCAAATTTTGCTTAATTTTTAGCATTTGTTCTTCCATTCCCTTGAGCAACTCTGGCCTAACTATTGCCCTATCAGCTGGATTATCCCAGTTTACTGGAGTATTGCACTTTCTGCCATAAAGTGTTTCAAATGGAATCATCTTCAATGATGCTTGATACCCATTATTGTAAGCGAATTCTACCAAGTGTAGGTAGTCTTCCCATTTATATGGTTTGTTCATCACATACATCCTTAGTATGTCTTTTATCACTTGATTCACCTGCTCTGTCTGCCCATCAGACTCAGGATAATAGGTTGTGCTAAAGTTCAAATTCATTCCAAACCCCTTGAATAACCCTTTTCAAAAATTTGAGGTAAATTTCGGGTCTCTGTCAGACACAATTGTCTTGGGAATTCCGTGCAATCATGCCACTTCCTTCATAAAGATGTCGGCAACATTCATTGCCTTGTGAGTAGTCTTTAATGGAATGAATTGGGCAGCTTTCGTAAGCTTTCCCGCCACCACCATGATTGATTCATGCTTCTTGCATGTCCTGGGCAATCCTGTGATGAAATCCATTGTCACTACCTCCCACTTCCACTCAGGAATGGGTAAAGGTTGTAGCAACCATGTTGGGTGTTTGTGCTCAGCTTTAACCTTCTGACACTCCATACATCTGGCAACGTATTATGTAATATCTTTCTTCATAACTAGCCAAAAGTAATGGCTTTTGACTGCTGCCATAGTCTTCTGGTATCCAAGGTACCCAGCATAAGGCACATTATGCATTTCATTCAAAATAATAAGTTTCAAGTACTGGACATTAGGTATATAAATTTTGTTCTTGTACAGAAGTGTTTCGTTAGTTTCCAATTTATAATTTTCCACTCCTTGCAGCGTCTTACCTTGTTGTAGCTTCGCTACCAAATCTCTGTACTACAAATCTGCATTTGAAGCCTCTAAAATTATTCCTTTAATATAAGTTTGGTACATGCTAATGGTTGTAGCATGCAATTCATGCACTCTCATGTTGAGTGCATCAGCCACATTGTTCTCTTTTCCTTTGATATGCTTGATATCAAAGTCATATTCACAAATAAACTCCAACCACATACTCTGCCTAACATTCAAGGTTGGATGATCAAAAAAATACTTCAGACCATTATGGTCTGTCCTTAGCTCAAACCTCTTTCCCATGAGGTAATGCCTCCATTTCTTTAGAGCGTGAATGATAGATTCCAACTCTAATTCATGAGTTGCGTAGTTATTTTCATGCTCTTTAAACTTCCTAGATTCATAACATATTACGAATCCATTCTGACTTAGGACTCCTCCCAGTCCTTCTTTGCATGCATCTATGCACACCACGAAATCTTCATTCGGATCTACAATCCTCAGGATTGGAGCATTGGTTAACAATTGCTTCAATTGCAGGAAGCTTTTCTCACATTCCTTTGTCCACTAAAAGTTCTTCTCCTTCCTTTGCAAGGAAGTGATAGGGTGAGCTATCCTCAAGAACCCTACAATAAACCTTTTGTAATAACCAGATAGACCCATAAAGGATCTGAATTTTGTCACATTCTTTGGCGCTGGCCATTCTCTAATGGCCTCAATCTTCTTCGGATCTATAGCTATCCCATCCTTCGAAATAATATGCCCCAATTAATGGATCTGCTCCTGATAAAATGAGCACTTTCTCAACTTGGCATACAGTTGGTGCTCTCTTAGCACCTACAACACCATCCTTAGATGATTGTCATGCTCTTCCTCCGAGTTGGAATACACCAGAATTTCATCCAGGAAGACTATGACAAACTTGTCTAGATAGTCCCTGAATACACCATTCATCAAGCACATAAAAATAGCGGGTGCATTTGACAGCCCAAATGACACCACTGTGAACTCATAATGACCATACCTTGTTCTAAAGGCAATCTTGTTGATGTCTTCATCCTTTATCCTTACCTGGTGATATTCCGACCTGAGTTCTATCTTCGAAAATATATTTGCATCCTTCAATTGATCGAAGAGGTCATCAATCCTCGGCAGAGGATATTTGTTCTTAACAATTACATTGTTCAATTGTCTGAAACCGATACACAATCTCAGTTTCCCATCCTTCTTCTTCACGAACAGGACCAGGGCACCCCAAGGTGACACGCTTGGGTGTATATACCCCTTCTTTAAAATCTCTTCAAGATGCAATTGTAGCTCTTTTAGCTCTGGCGTACTCATTCTGTAAGGAGATTTCAACACTAGAGCTACTCCAGGTATCAAGTTTACAGAGAAGTCAATATCTCTTTCCGGAGGTAGTCTGGGTAGCTCCTAAAACACATCTTCAAACTCCTTTAGTACCACATGATCTCCAATCTTTGAGACCTCATCCTTATATGCTTCCTCCACATGGGCTGCAAATAATTGATAGCCTTTTATGTAGCACTTCTTCAGCTGCATTATTGAGATTTCTCTGATAGCAATAGCTCTGGGAATTCCTTGGACTGTTTTCCAATTTCCTTCCTCATCCAAGAAAGTGAATGCCTTGTTACGAAAGTCTAGGATGGCATGGTGTTGGTCCAACCAGTCCATCCCAACTAGACAGTCATAAGAACCTAAAGGCAAAATGTTCAATTCAGCCTTTGTGCTCAGTCCATTCATGTCCATTGGACATGACTTAACTAACTCAATGACTTTCTTCTTGGTTCCTATAGCCAGCTACACTAACCAAGACTTTCCATGTTTTATTCTCGACAATTGCAAACTTTCCACCACTCTAGGATCTATATAACTATGACTAGCCCCTGAATCAATTAAAATAGTAAAGGCATGGTTGTTGATCATACCTTCCACTTCAATCATGTGTGACTAATATTATGCTTTCTTTTTGTCCAGGGCTGCGTAGATTCTTGGTATTCTACTTCCCATGTCTTCCATTGTTTCAGCTTGCTAAACATTATGGACGGCTCTCACTTTGCCATTTTTATGGGGACAATCTCTATACTTGTGGTTCCCCTGACAGCCCCAACATTGAATGGGTGTCTACCTTGGACTTTGTTTGCCTACGTCATCCATTCTCGACTCTCTAAATGGTGGTTGTCCTTGAGGACTATTTTTGAAAAAGGAAGGTTTGTTTCCCTTCTGCCTCTGCTCTTTCTTAATCTTCTTCTGGTCATCCCAAACCTTCTGAAAAGTAGGTTTTTCTCTTTGTTGTTCACATAAGCATTTATCTCTTCTTATAGTTTCTTTCATAGTCTTAAGATCATCATACTGAATCTTGTCACCAATGGAAGTTGGCAACCCACTTAGATACCTCTGAATCTTTACAGTCTCATCTTTGATGAACGAGACATACTTTAGCAATTCCAAAAATCTTCATTTGTATTCGTCAATGGTCATGCTGCCCAACTTGAGTTCAAAGAACTCTTTCATCTTTCTGTCATAGTATCTTTTAGTCAGGTATTTCTTCTCGAAATACCTCTTGAATTATTTCCAAGTGATATCTTTCTCTCTAATGTGTTGCACCTGCACAAGCTGATCCCACCACATGGATGCTTTTCCTTTCAGTTGATACATCGCAATTCTTCCTTCTACATGAGAGGAATAATTCTGCTGTTGAAATTATTTCCTCATGACAAGAAACCATGTTTCAAAATCTTCCTCCTTCTTATGTTCTCCATCAAATGTAGGAAGCTTAATCTTGTTCATTTCACCCTTCATCTCATCCACTCCAGATCTCCTATGATTTCTGGTAGGAGATGGGCTTGAACTACTGTGTGCCCTCCTCTTGAAGCGACCTTGGGAGTGATGATGGTGTCAACCAACACTCCTTGATCTTCTTCCCTCAGAATTCTGGTGACTCCCTGTTTTGCTCGAGTCTCTCTCCTTGTCCAACTTCTTTTCTATTCTCTCTAGACTCTTCATCAACTTTAAGTTGAATTCTCCCTATTGTTCCTTATATTTCATGATCTTTCTTCTATCTGCTTGGTGAGTTTGGGCATCTTTCTACAATATTTCAATGATTTTTATCATATGCCCTTCCTTATCTGTCTCTTCTCTATGCCCATTGGAGTTCGACCCTTCAACTCCCAAATGAACATCCATCCCTTTAGCTTCGTTCTCTGAACTGGAAGCATTTTGTGTCTCCTCCATTTCTTTTTACTCAATGTCAACTCTAATCAGTTATGGCACTCGTTAAACTTATTCAAACACAATGTGCATACAACCAGAATTTGTCAAGCCATCAATCCTTAACAAATCCCACATCATTCATAAACAAATATGATTCAAGAAAACGTTCAGTTTTCATTCTCTGTGATTCTCGTTCAATCAAGAATCCCCACAGATTTCTTCTTTCAGAGCTCTGCTCTGCTAAGTTTTTAGGCACTAGCCCCTTTCTCTCAATCCACCAACCAACACGACCATGGATCGTGACCAAGCGCTAGATCAATAAGCGCTTACTTGGGCCTTTGGCCTCGAAAATTTTCAAAGCACAACACAACACTCTCTCAGAGTTCCAAGTTGTCAAACTCGTGTAATAGAGTGGATCAACAGCCCACATCTACCCAACATCAAACGATTGAAACTCACTATGGAACCTCAGGTGTCTAAGTTTCGGGACTTCAGGACTTCAATTTCCGGAAACTTTCCCACTTGCTTCCCTTTCAATCTCCCAAATTACTAACTTCTAGCTTCTCTATCCTTGGGGCCCACATAGTAAAACCGTCACCAACTAAGGTGATGGCACGTGGTACGCCTAGAAAGTTCCACATCACCCCAGGCGACATTAGTCAGCCCCACCATGTCTATCCTTTTACTTCAAAACTTCAAGCTTCAGAGCTTCGGACTTCGGGAGTTTCAACTCCTCTACGCTCACTTTTGCTCGGAGCACTTTCTCCCGGAGTTCACGATCTACCAACGTGTGTCCTCCTTCACGATCAAAGGCTATGAGTGACTTCGGCACTTCGGGCTTCGGGAGTTTCAAACTCACAACACTTGCCTCCTCATGAAGTACTTCCACCTAAAGTACACGATCTCTTGACGCGTTTCCTTCGCAACGGATGGTTGTGATCTACTTCAGGACTTCGGGAGTTTGTCACACTCCACACTAGAAATCCTCCAAATATATATTTTTTTCCTTTCTGGACATGGATCTAATGGTCAGGTTCTTTTCCTATGATCTACGATGTAGATCTCCTTCGAAAATTTATGCATCAGCGCATTCCACTTCTCCCGACTGTCTAACTCCGAAAGACTTCCAGGATAACCCTCCTACACCTTTTCTGGATCTGACGGTCATAAAGGACTTTCCTTTTTCTCAAATAGATCCTACAGATCAAACACCCCAAGTGTTGAGCTCTCTCTCTCTCTGTGGTCAAATACCACACCAGTTGTGGTTTTATTCCACCACTGCTCCTCTTGAGCTTCATAACATGGCCAAGTAACCCCTTGGCACTCAGAAACATTCTAAGGTTCGAAATTGGTTCCATACGAACACCATTTCCACTCGAAACCTTGGGTCTAAAGACCACTTATCCGGCTCATCCAAGCTCAGTGTTGAAACCTTGGGCTCTGATACCATATTTTAACATCCCCAACCATCAACCCCACTATCGGGCAACGCTACTACATGGAACATTCTCATACTTATATATATAACATGCATATTAAATCAAATTAACACATTTAACATAGAGTTACTACCATCATACAGACTTAAATAGAATTAACAATAATTCCACTTACAACAGAATACATGATAATATTACAAGCATCACAGACATGCATTTTAATTGAAATTAAAAACATAATGATACTTATCTTTGAAACTGTAGTAAATCCACCAACTACTTGCAGACCTTCCACGAACCACCCAGCCTTAGACCACGCTGTTCATCACACTCAACAGTGGGTCACCCCCGAGCTGGGACTAAGCTCCACCCAAGGCAAGGGAATCCTAGACTAGGCTGAGGTTACAAGAAAACTGCACAATGCAACCGGAAGGATTCTCTCCAGGAGCCTTCTTACGCCCACTACTCATGGACTCTCATTCCCCACATGCCTATTCCACCTGATTGTATACACCTTCACAAGCACATTCCATCAGTGCTTCACCTCCCTCTTTGGGTCTCGGCAACAGGCCAGATCAAGAATTCTCATAGCTTTGTAGTTGGTGTTGGACTCTCTTTGGGAGAAAACCACTTCCCAGTAGACTCTCTCACCTGGAGGGAACTACTCACAGGCTTGACAACCTGCCTCTTCTACCACGGGCCTAACAACCCGCTTCTTCAGCACACTCCTCAACTCAGCTCCAGCCAGGTGAGGACAACAACAACGGTTCAACACTCATTCACATAGGGATGACAGTAGAAACAATAGACGGGCATGACACCGTAGGCGGCAACAACCCACGCTAAAACATGGCACACCTAAGGCGATTACTCAGGTGGCGGGTTCCTCAAAAGACATGGATTTCCAGTTTTTAGGTGCCTATGTGAATTTTGCAAAGGTCGAATACAGAAGTCTCACAGTTTCAAACAGAGGATTGGGAAAACTGGCAGAACGAACCCCCAACTCATCTAATGCTTCAGATTTTAACTTCATGTGCCTAGGTAGACACTTGTCTTCCTGGAGTTGCATGTGTTCCCTTTATGCACACGTTGGAGTTGCATGCGTTGCCTCTCCCAGGACTTAGGATAAAAAAAACACGTCTTTCACACAGTTTTTGAATAATAATAAATTATTATTCTCAAGTACTTAAGCCCATAAGCTTAGCCCCTCTATCCAACCTTTCAGCCCATTTTCCCTTACCCACCCTATGGAAGCTTAGTCCCCCATCACTCTTTCTTCATGGTCGGTCTGCACGCAACGATGTTTAATATTTATTAATGTTCTGCATAATTACATATACAAAATCAGGCTCCTAGCCTTTAACACTTAAGCTCTCCGTCCTAATAAACACATCAACCCACCAGCTTATCAATACTTGACTCACCAGCCTACAAAACATGATTACAATTCATAATATAACTGGGGCACATCCTTGGGGTATTACACCATATGGTAGAGATTCTCAACACATGCCTAATTAACAAAGAGTTTCAATACACACACAAAAGCTTAACCTTTATGATGACAAAGTTTCTTTGCACATGAAAAACAAAGACTTAACATTCTAGTGACATGGTTTCCAATTAAACTCGAAATAGAGTGTTTTGTTTCTATTATTCATCAACTTAGAAAACTCTTAATGTACACTAATTTACATGAGAAAATGAAATGTCTTTTGTCCTGATCCTTTCCCTGGATGCCCTCTCTAAGTGTGATCATTCCTTTACTCACCAACCCTCTTAGTTTGATTTTTCTTTCACTTCCCGGCTTACATGCTTTCCATTAAATAATTAGACATGGTTTAGCACTAAGAATCACCCTTATATTGCAAAGAGGATAAGCCCAGTACCCATCAAAGTATATGTAAATGTAAATGAGTGATTTAAGGTCAAATGGACAAAACTCAGAATAATAATGTTTTAACTCAGAAATATGGGCTAGCATGCACAAGAAAATGAGGTCTTGATTAGCTTAAGTCAGTGAATGGGAGTAAAATTGAATAGGAGGAATACTTAGTGAGGGAGGTGTAAAGGTTTGCTATTGACATCAGGTCTTCAAGCAGCCTAAGGAGGAAAAACTCAAACACAAGATCTTCTTGAATTCAAAGTTTAAAGAACACTAAAGAACATCATAGCAGTATTATAATCAAACATTCATCATAACACAACCATAAAAATATCATGTGGATCATCCAATCATGAAAACGCCAACATAAGAAGAAACAAGATGATATAAGAGAAACCGACTTCTATTAATAAAAAATTCTCAAGTCCAGTACATAACCAGAGAACAGTCTACTTAGTCAAAAATATTACAATAAGGGAGCCCAGCTCAACCATTCAAACCCTATTAATAATTTAGAATATGTATTTATAACAAAAAAGGAAAGGAAACAACTAGAGGTGCGAGTTGGCCTCCCTCCCCTAGGATTCTCCAAAACAGTTACCAATCTAACACCTCTACTAACAACTCTTAACAAATTGCTACAAAATAGGAACCATGTTGGCAACCACTCCAATCAGAAATAAATGACATGTCTCCCTTTAGGCGCATTCCTTTCCATTGCCAAGTGTCCTCCAGGGGTTGTATGTTGTCACCATGTTGCCACCTGTGATCCTCGGTTCTATCCGCATAATCAACCATCCAAAGGTGTCATGAACTTGAATCCCTTTATTGCAAGTTCTAATTCGTAGCACATTGGGTAGCCAGTTCTGTAGCGCCCTTTGCAAAACCACTCTGCACATTTCGTAGTGCCTCCTCCAAAACAATCCTGCAGTTTCTATAGCACCAATCCTGTGTAATGACTGTATGCAATTTCGTAGCGCCCCTCCCGAAATAGCTTCTATAGATTCGGTAGCGCCATACCTGAAATAGCCTCTGCGGAATTGGTAGCGACATTCATCAAAACAACTCTGTGGATTTGGTAGTGTCATCTATCAATTGTTTCTGCAGATTCGGTAGCGCCATTGTTGAGTTCAGCTAGGATATTTTGTAGCATTCTGTAGAAACGATTGTGCCACTGTGTAATTTGGCTAAGATATTTCATATCATATTAGGTAGAAAAATTGTAGAACATACTATATAGATGATTCCACAGCGCCATGGTGCTACGGAATGTCTGTGATTTTTCTGTGTAATGAGACCAATCCTTCAAAATCACAAAAAACTTAGTTGATAGGTTAGGAGCTTGTAGATGCATGTATAGGTGGAAAAAATTATACTTCCTTGATCACTTTACTTTTACAAAAAGAGACCACCCAAAAAAATGGATCTTATATCCCCCAACTACTTCATCAACCTAGCATGCCTCCTTGTTGTAGGAGAGCTTTCCTCTATCATAGCAGCATGTTTTTCTTTTGCAGGGATACTCTTCTTGAATGCAGGTGTGCTCTTCTTCACTATTGGTTCATCTCTTTCAATGGCAGCTTCTACCAGAACATTCAAGTTCCTCTGAGCCAATTCATCCTTGAAATGCTGCAATTCTTCCTTGAGATTTCTATTTTGAGACTGAAAGCCTCTGTTTTGCAAGTATAGGTTCTTAAGTTTTTTATGGAGAGGCAGGGCTCTTCTTGCTAAAAAAATTTCCAGATCAAGGGTGTCATTGTACATATACATGATCTCCTTCATCTTAATTCTCTCAGATAAAATTTCTACTTTCCAACGAGCAACCTCCTTCCTCGCCTCCCTGAGTTGTCTAATCAATCTTTTGAAAGTGTGATTACTAGGTGGAGTGTTGATGTTGATAACCTCAACAGGTTTATCAAAGGCTTCACCTTTATCTTTTTGTTGCACAGGGGCTCTATCTATCACCCCAACAGGCTTCTCAATTCCCTTACCCTTATCTTTATTTTTCCTTGGAACTGAAACCTTGGGTAGGACTTCTGCTTCAACAGTCTCCTTAAGGGTTGATGATCTAGTAAAAGGCTTCCTGATTTTTATGCTAGTCGTTGGAGAGGGTGAAGAGAAATACAACTTCATTCCCTTCTTGGTTTTGGCTTTGGTGGATGAAGGGACTTCTTCCAATTCAGGTGCAGGAGGAGGTGAAAAATATCTCTAGGGAAAGTGATGAACCTCCCTCTCTTCTTCTTCAATTTCCTTGATGACCTCTTTGTCTTGAGTAGTGGCTTTACTCTTTCTCTTCCTACTTGTTCCTGCTGGAGAAGTACTAGTAGATGGTAAAGGAATCTACATCTTAGACTGAGGAGTAGAGGCTATATCCAGCTGCATGTGGGTAGAGATAATGAATTGTTCCCAAGGAATGTTCCTCTTCAATTCTTCCATCACCAACATCCTGATCAATCCAAAGTGAAAAACACTAGTGTCCACAGCCTTGGACTTGGCTTGGACTCTATCAAACATCTTCCCCGTGCTCCTCAAAAGGTAGAAAGGGATATTCATTGCATCTTTACCAGTAAAATGTAGCAAGAGAATTATATGGTACTGGTATAACATGTTAAACCTTCCCTCACACGTGACGTATCTCTGGATGATCTTTAACATTTTATCAAAATATTCAACTAGGTGGCTTCTAGGCACTCCCTTGGACAAATTGTTTGTCTGATAGTTTGGTTTGAGGAAGTCCTTGGAGAAGGAAGCATTTAAGATCATGGATTTAAACCACCTCTAACCAGTATTAGGAATCCCAGTGGCTTCTGCAATCGAGGCTTCAGATACCTCAAACTCAAGGTTTTGTACCTTAGTCTTAATTCCATCAAAATGAAATGCAAATTTCCTTGCTACTTCACGGTGTCCCCTCTACATGTTTTGGTAAAAAGAGAGGTAGCCAACCCTTTGAAAAAACTCCCTGACCATTGGCTCAACATCAAATAGGTGCAGGTCAGAGGGTTCAGTCCTGACCACACTCCCTCCCTTGTGATATTTCTTCTTTTGAGGAGTCTCCATGGATAAAGACAAGGGATCAAAGGTTGTGGTGTAGTGAGGGGTAAGGAAACAAACAAAGGCAAAGCTCAATCAGAAATGACAGTGGCTAATGGTTGCTCTCTCTCAGGATTTTGCTCTAACTCACCTTGAATTAACAATGGATTGTTTTCATGGCATTTCTTTAAAATGAGAGAAAGCAATTATGAGTTAAGGAGGGCAGGAATGCACTGCTCATCTATATGTCACCACACCGTGGTCATCAAAGTTTTGGAAAGGTAGGGACTGCAATTCCCCTTACTACCAGTAGATCTTAAGATGAATGAATGATGATACAGTGAATAAAAAGGTCAATGCAGGGGTCCTTGAATGCAAAATGTAACACTGACCAATCCAAATAAAACGCAGTGCATGAAACAGGGGAATATGTAGCATAGTTTAGCAGCGATTTTTTGTAGTGCAATGTGCACATAGGGACCAAGTGATTTAACGGGTACTCAATTTTCAGAAGCAAAACGAATTGTCCTCTAGCATAGATGAAATACAGGTGATAATCGCTGCAAATTTTGTGGGAGAAAATCTACAGATGAAAATGGATGAGGGAGGAAGTAGTCTGTTGCATCGTGCGCTACCAAAATCTCAGGCAGGAGGTATCTCAAGACTTTTCTATGCAATGGAGAGAGCTCACGGAATAGCTAGAGATGTGAATGAAAATGGAGGATCTGCAACCAGTTAGGAAACCACCACGTCCACCCCAACCTCCAATTTAGATTTGACAGTTGATCCCGTAGCGCATCCTGCAACTGGTCTGAAGTAGTGATTTCAGTAGTGCCAAGCTCGAGAGAAAATTCAAATGCTCAAAACCGTTAGCAAAATCATTAATGACCAGATCTTAATATCCTTTTTTAATCGACAAGGGCACTAAAAACAAGGTAAATCATTACCTTAGTTGATTATGATGAAATATGACAATGATCAAAGGACAAAGGGTGCGCTACGAAAACTCCTAGTGATTTGGCAGTGCCCTTTTCAAAATTTGATTTGACCCCCTTTAACGGACATAAGGACAACATGGCAAGGATAAAGGGTATGAGTGGACGGAGTGATGTGTAAGGTCATAAAGATCATGGGATGGGTTATGCTTGATGTCAATTCAAGAGGTGATTCAAAATCATAAACCATAAAATGAACCTAGGCTTAAATCTATGTGTGGGCCAAAAATGAGCCAAAACCACAAGTCTTTATTTGTTCAAGCTAACCTAAGAAAATCACACAAAGAAAAATAAAGCAAAATTAAAGTCTAAAGGATAAAAAATCTAAAACCTAAGGGATAAAAGACTCGAGGAAACTTAATGTGATAACATTGGCTCCACAGAGGATGGCATGCTCCCTGTGAGCTGCCAAGAACGAGATTCAATGCCTTATCCTAGGGCTATGGGGTCACTTATTCAATCAGAAATAAAACAAAAATGATATTTACAATGAAATGGAAAGCCACTCATGGCTTAAGAAAAATACTTTTTCGGAAAGTGCCCATTGACAGGGCCACCAAAAACTTCGGAATCCTCCAAATTTTGCAACTTATAAGTGTTATTTGAAAATACCTCAGAAATTTTGAAAGGACCAATCCACAAGGCCTCAAATTTATCATGTTTGTCTTTGTCTTGCTTGGGTACATCCCACATGAGCACTAGATCTCCGAGCTGGAAATATTGTTTGCTTACCTTCTTGTCGAAGGCTTGCTTGATCTTATGTTGGTGGTCATGTGCTTTGTTCAGTAGTTGACCCCTAGTCTGTTGCACTTCTACCAGTTGTTGTATTCTTCTGACCATATCATCAGGTTCTTCTTGGTAGTCCTGGGAGAATTTTGTCGTAGGAAAGGAAACCTGAGTAGGAAAGATAGCCTCAACTCCATACACAAGCTGAAAAGGAGAGACACCAAGTGATCTCTTTGTTGTAACTCTATCAGCCCACAAAGAAAATTTTATCTTTGAGTCCCATGCTTTCTTGTTGTCTTCTAACAATCTCTTAATTATCTTTATAAGGATCTTGTTAGAGGATTATGCCAAATCATTCCATTATGGCTAGTAAGGATTAGAATGAACCAATGTAATCCCATACTATTCACAAAACTTGATCAATGGTTCAGTCTTGAAAGATCGAGCATTATCAGTAACAATTTTGCTCAGACAACCAAATCTTGAAATGATATCCTCAAGAAAACTAATGATTACCTTGTAGGAGGAATTCCTTGTAGGGATGGCTTCTATCCACTTGGTGAAGTAATTAGTGGCAGTCAAAATCAACCTATGTTGACCACTTGAAGCAGGATGAATTTCCCCAATGAAGTCTAGGCCCCACTACTGAAACGATCCTGAAACTACCACAGGCTTCAATGGCAAAGATTTGAGTTTTTGCTTTTCAGAAAACTTTTGGCACTTGACACAAGCTCTAATATTTTCACAAATGTCAGTAAAAAGGCTAGGCCAAAAAAATACCCAGCTATGAGGATTTTATAAGCTGTGCTCTTCAGAAGTGATGGCCCCCACATAAACTGTCATGAAAATCAGTCATAACCTTTTGGGCCTACTGTGGATCAAGACATCTCAAAAAGCACTCCTAAAGGATATTTCCAATAGAAAACTTGGTCAATAAGACAGTATTTGATTTCTTTGAGCTTCAAATCTCTTACCTTGTTATTTTCCAAACCATCAAGAGGTTGTAACTTCTGCAGAAAATATATGGTGTCCTTGTACCAAGTGCATTCTGTCAATTGGGGGCTGACTTGAGAAACTTTATCAGATAACTCAACTTGCTGATTTTATGAGTTAATGTTTATGAAATTAACCCCCAAAGCTGTGCAATTTGATTTAGCCAGCAACCTAGCTAAACCTTGGCCTTTAACCAATTTAGTGGGCTTTATTTCAAGATCGAACTCTAGAATTTTGGCATTCCATTTGCTCCTCCTCCCGTCTATGTCAGGTTGGATAAGTATCTCTTTCATTGAGGCTGAAGGGACATATGAAACAACCTTTGAATCCAACACATATACTCTGAAAGCCTTGAGGGATTTGACCAAATCATAAGCCTTCTTTTCTATGATGTCATATTTTATTTCTGCATCCCTCAATGCCCTGGTGAAAAAGGCAATAGGCTTCTCTAACCCTTCTGCATTTTTCTGCAATAAAACAACAGCTATTGTGTCAAATGAAGCAAAATAAAATATCAAAAAATCCTTGGAGTAGTCAAGGTTGAAGAGCACAAGTGCTTTAGTCAAAGCCTTTTTTATTTGATCAAAATAATTTTGAGACTTAGTAGTCCATTTGACTTCATTTCCTTTCCTCAACATGGCTGTAATATACTTTACCAATTCAGCAAAATTTGAAATGAACCTTCTCAAAAAATTGATTTTCCCCAAGAAATATTGAACTTATTTCTTGGATCTAGGGAGAGACAAGGTCTAGATGGCTTCTACTCTGCTTGAATCAATTCTTACCCCTTCAGTTGATACAATGTGCCCCAATAAATTTGTCTCCTTCATAGAAAACAATGACTTTTTAGGATTGAGAGAGAGACCAAACTTTCTGCACTTCAAGAAAACCTTCTTCAAATGATGATAATGTTCTTTATCGGATTGTGAGAACACTATAATGTCATCTAAATAGATGACTACAAACTAGTCATCCTCCCTAATAAAGGCAATTTCCATGGCTCACTGAAAGGTCGCTCCTGCATTCATCAATCCGAAGGGCATTTTAGCATACATGAATGTGCCCTAAGGAGTAGTGAAGGTTTTCTTCTCTCTATCTTCAGGCAAGACAAAGATCTGATTGTAGCCAGAAAATCCATCAATCGTAGACATCCTAGATGACCCTATCACCCTATGCAATATGTGCTCCATCTTTTGTAAGGGGTAATTATCTTTCTTATAGATTCTATTCAAATTTTTGAATTCGACACAAAGTTTGATTTCCCCATTCTTCTTTCTCATCGGGACTAAGTTAGCCACCCATTCAGAGTATCTCAAAGGAATTATAATCTTGGCATCCAAAATATTTTTTACCTCTTTTTCCATAATAGGTAGCAGCATAGGATTTATCTGTCTAAGTTTTTGCTTAAATGGCTTGGTATCTTATTTCAAAGGGATCTTGTGTTCAACAATATTTGTGTCATATGTTCTCAGATATTCATATGTCCAGGCAAACACATCAGCAAACTCTTTTAACAACTTAACATATTCATCACTTTGTTCCTTTGACAAGCTGCTAGACAACTTGACATACTTTGGATCCTCCTTTGTACCCACATTACATTCAGTCACATCAGCATTTTCAGTTGAAACTTTTACCTTTACAACAACATCATTTCTGTCAAACAATCTCTCCAAAGGAACTAGTCCTTTGGGAATATGGTTACTAGGCAACTAAACAATATGATGGTTACCATTTTTATTTAGAAAAACATCAGCATGAGGGATATTTTCAGTATCATGATCTTAATCAATATGCAAGGCAGAAAAATCATCCATAGTCTCAAGAAATCTCTTAATCTCAAGATCATCCTAAAAAACCTTCCAATGTTTGACATTGTCAGGTATAGAGGGTCTATACTTCATTTCTACATCATGTTTGAGTTTAGATGCAAAAGGGACTCTAAAATTACTTGTTGAAACAACCAAAGAATCTACCATGGTGTTCTCCTCTCTTGGAACAAATGAAATATTAAAATCTAAGAAAAAATTGTCAGCAAGATCCCAAAATTCATTTTTGTAAGTCTTTAGCTTGGGGTATTTAGCTTGATACATATTTTTGATTTGATGGACAATTAATTTAGCATCTCCAAACATTGATAGCTCTTCAATACCCATGTCTTTGGCAACCCTCGAACCCAAAACAAGAGCTTCCTATTCTGCCAGATTGTTTGTAGTTTCAAACTCGAGCTTGTGGAACAAATATATGATCTCTTGAGTAGGGGAAACAAATACTACTCTAGCACCAACACCTTCCTTAGAAGAAGCTCCATCAAAAAACATCTTCCAAACAAAGGTATTTGGAGGAGAATATTCAAAAAAGGTAATTGATTGTTTTCTGATTTCAAGAGGAGGTTGAGGAGCATCAGTGAGCTCCAAAATACTGGATCCTAAATCTGTATCAAGTGCAAAAATAGGATGGTTGGTGGGGTTTGCTTCATCATTGATGATGTAGGCTAATTGAGCCTCCCTGTAAAGACTTCTATGTTCTCCCCCAAACACAGGAATGGTAGCATATGTAAGGTCCATCAACAAGGTTCCCCCAAGTCTTTTTATCCAAGATCTTGACAAAAGCATACCAAACTTAGGGGGGACATCATCCACCACAATATCAATGACCACACTTTTCAAGGGCAACTGAAAGAAGGTCACAACCAGATCTTTGATAACCCAAAGACACTTCACTTTCCTAGATTCAAGAGAGTATAAATCATGGTATGTTTTTGTAATTCCCAACCCAAGCTCATCCATGATTGTTTTTGTCATGATATTGTGAGATGCCCCTGAGTCCATCAAGTAGTTTTGCATCACTTTATCATGAATGTTCAGTGATGTATAGAAGGGAGGGGATGAATCATCTCTATCTTCTATCAAAGGTCCTAGGATGACTGTTGGTTTTTCATCTTGAAGGTTTACTGAATCAGTGGAATTAGAGGAAGGTTTGGGCTGTAGCATTTTGGAAAGATATCTTTTGAATTCCTCATTTTTTATCAGCTCCAAAAAAGGTACATGGATTTTTATTTTTAGAATCTCACTTTCAAAGCTGAAGGAAGATGGAGATTTCATAATCTCCCTGAGTTCTGTGGTAGGATTCTTAACCAATGCTTGAGGTCTTTGTGCATCTTTTTCTTTGCTACCATGTTAAGAACCAAACATCAATATAGCATAGAAAAACCTCAGGAAAAGTACTCAACGCCTTGAAAAAGAGATAATTTCAAATAATAAGCCTCTTAGAGGGGGCAACCTCCTTTTACCCCACTTAAATGTTCAAGTACAAGATG